>JAJSRW010001293.1:0-50268 GCA_022414725.1 Microglena sp. YARC | reverse complement strand
GGGTCGAATTCTCGGAATGTCAACGTTTTCTGAATTTCTTAATTTCTAATTTTCCTACTATTTAATAAGTTTTATTAATTTAGAAGTATATAACTATTAATAGTTCAAACCATTATCTGGATATCAGATAACTTATTCAACGTCCGATATATATTAGTAGGATATGGCGATTGCCTCCATTGCTCGAATCCTCGAATTCAACGTTTTTCTGAATTTTCTAAATTTCTAAATTTTCTACTATTTAATTAAGTCTTAATTAGTTTGAAGTGTATGAACTATTATAGTTCAAACCATATCTGGATATCAAAACTTATAAGAACCCGATATATATTAGTAGGATATGGCGATGCTCCATCGCTCGAATCTCGAATTCAACGTTTTCTGAATTTCCTAATTTTCTAATTTCTACTGTTTATATAAGTCTTAATTAGTTTTAAAGTTATTACTATATAATAGTTCAAACCATATCTGGATTATCAATAACTTATCAAACCCGATATATATTAGTAAGATATGGCGATGCTCCATTGACTCGATCTCGATTCAACGTTTTCTGAATTTCTTAATTTCTAATTTCTACTATTAATAAGTCTTTAATTAGTTTTAAAGTTATTAACTATTAATAGTTCCAATAACCAATATCTGGATATCAATAACTTATCAAACCCCGATATATATTAGTAGGATATATGGCGAATGCTCCATTGCCTCGAATCCTCGAATTCAACGTTTTCTGAATTTCTAAATTTCTAAGAATTTTCTACTATTTTAAGTAAGTCTATTATAGTTTTTAAAGTATTAACTATTAATAGTTCAAACCTTTCAAACCATATCTCTGGATATAATAACTTATCAAACCGATATATATTTAGTAGGATATGGCGATGCTCCATTGCTCGAAATCCTCGAATTCAACGTTTTTTGCAATTTTCAATTTCGTTTTCTTATTTAATGAAGTCTTAAAGTTTTAAAGTTATTAATTTCTATTATAGTTCACACCAATCTGGATATCAATAACTATCAACCGATATATATTTAGGAAATATGGCGATGCTCGCATTGCTAATCGAATTCAACGTTTTCTGAATTTCTAATTTTCTTAATTTTCTCTATTTTATCTTATTAGTTTTGAAGTTTATTAACTATTATAGTTCAACAAACGCATATGTGGATATCAAATCACTAACTTATCAAACTCCGATATATATTAGTAGGATACTGGCGATGCTACCATTGTCGTAATCTCTCGAATTCAACGCGTTTTCTGAATTTTAAACTTTCTAATTTTCTAATTTTTATAAGTCTTAATTAGTTTAAAGAAGTTATTTCTATTTAATAGTTCAAACATATATGGATCTCTAACTTTAAACGATTTATTATAGGAATCTGGCGTGCTCCATTTAATCTCGAATTGAGTTCTGAATTTCTTAAATTTTCTAATTTTTCTACTATTTAATAAATCTTAAATTAGTTTTTATTATTACTATTAATAGTTCAAACGCATATCTGGATATCAATAACTTGAGAGGATAACCCGATATATATTAGTGGATATGGTGATGCTCATGCCGAATCCTCGAATCTCAACGTTTTTCTGAATTTCTAAATTTCTAATTTTCTATTTTAATACTTAATTAGTTTTTAAGTTATTATTATCAACCATAGTATATCAATAACTTCTAAAACGATATATATTAGTAGGTGGCGATCTAGTTTTGAATTCAAGTTATGATTTTCTACTATTTAATATTAATAGTTCAAACCATATTGGATAAATAACGTTCAAACCGATATATATAGTAGGATATGCGATGCTCCGAATTGCAATCAACTCGAATCTCATTTAATAGTTTAATTAGTTTTGAAAGTTATTACTTAATTCAAGATATCATTTTCGATATATATTAGTGATTTCTAAACGTTTTTGATTTCTAATTTTCTACTATTTAATAAGTTCTAATTAGTTTGTGAAGCTTTTAACTATTAATAGTTCAAACCATATCTGGATAATCAATAACTTATCAAACCCGATATATATTAGTAGGATATGACGGATATATCTAATTTTCTAATTTTTCTACGATGCTCCATTGATATCAATAACTCGAAATTCGAATTCAACGTTTTCTGAATTTCTAAATTTCTAATGTTTCTAGCTATTTAATAAGTCTTTATTTAGTTTTAAGTTATTAACTATTAATAGTTCAAACCAATATCTGGATATCAATACTTATCAAATCCGATATATATTAGTAGGATATGGCGATGCTCCATTGCTCGAAATCCTCGAATTCAACGTTTTCCTGAATTTCTAAATTTCTAATTTTCTACTATTTAATAAGTCTTAATTAGTTTTTGAAAGTTATTACTATTAATAGTTCAAACCATATTGGATATCATAACTTATCAAAACCCGATATATAGTTAGTAGGATATGGCGATGCTGCCATTGCTCGAATCCTCGAATTCCACAACGTTTTCTGAATTTCTAATTTCGAATTTTCTACTGTTTAATTAAGTCTTATTAGTTTTTAAAGTTATTAACTATTAATAGTTCAACCATATCTGGATATCAATAACTTATCAAACCCGATATATATTAGTAGGATTGGCGATGCTCCATTGCTCGAATCCTCGAATTCAACGTTTTCTGAATTTCTAAATTTCTAATTTTCTACTATTTAATAAGTCTTAATTAGTTTTAAAGTTATTTAACTATTAATAGTTCAAACCATATCTGGATATCAATAACTTATCAAACCCGATATATATTAGTAGGATATGGCGATGCTCCATTGCTCGAATCCTCGAATTCAACGTTTTTCTGAATTTCTAAATTTCTAATTTTCTACTATTTAATAAGTCTTAATTAGTTTTAAAGTTATTAACTATTAATAGTTCAAACCATATCTGGATATCATAACTTATCAAACCCGATATATATTAGTAGGATATGGCGATGCTCCATTGCTCGAATCCTCGAATTCAACGTTTTCTGAATTTCTAATTTCTAATTTTCTACTATTTAATAAGTCTTAATTAGTTTTGAAGTTATTAACTATTAATAGTTCAAACCATATCTGGATATCAATAACTTATCAAACCCGATATATATTAGTAGGATATGGCGATGCTCCATTGCTCGAAATCCTCGAATTCAACGTTTTCTGAATTTCTAAATTTCTAATTTTCTACTATTTAATAAGTCTTAATTAGTTTTGAAGTTATTAACTATTAATAGTTCAAACCATATCTGGATATCAATAACTTATCAAACCCGATATATATTAGTAGGATATGGCGATGCTCCATTGCTCGAATCCTCGAATTCAACGTTTTCTGAATTTCTCAAAATTTCTAATTTTCTACTATTTAATAAGTCTTAATTAGTTTTAAAGTTATTAACTATTAATAGTTCAAACATATCTGGATATCAATAACTTATCAAACCCGATATATATTAGTAGGATATGGCGATGCTCCATTGCTCGAATCCTCGAATTCAACGTTTTCTGAATTTCTAAATTTCTAATTTTCTACTATTTAATAAGTCTTAATTAGTTTTTAAGTTATTAACTATTAATAGTTCAAACCATATCTGGATATCAATAACTTATCAAACCGATATATATTAGTAGGATATGGCGATGCTCCATTGCTCGAATCCTCGAATTCAACGTTTTTTTCTGAATTTCTAAATTTCTAATTTTCTACTATTTAATAAGTCTTAATTAGTTTTAAAGTTATTAACTATTAATAGTTCAAACCATATCTGGATATCAATAACTTATCAAACCCGATATATATTAGTAGGATATGGCGATGCTCCATTGCTCGAATCCTCGAATTCAACGTTTTCTGAATTTCTAAATTTCTAATTTTCTACTATTTAATAAGTCTTAATTAGTTTTGAAGTTATTAACTATTAATAGTTCAAACCATATCTGGATATCAATAACTTATCAAACCCGATATATATTAGTAGGATATGGCGATGCTCCATTGCTCGAATCCTCGAATTCAACGTTTTCTGAATTTCTAAATTTCTAATTTTCTACTATTTAATAAGTCTTAATTAGTTTTAAAGTTATTACTATTAATAGTTCAAACCATATCTGGATATCAATAACTTATCAAACCCGATATATATTAGTAGGATATGGCGATGCTCCATTGCTCGAATCCTCGAATTCAACGTTTTCTGAATTTCTAAATTTCTAATTTTCTACTATTTAATAAGTCTTAATTAGTTTTAAAGTTATTAACTATTAATAGTTCAAACCATATCTGGATATCAATAACTTATCAAACCCGATATATATTAGTAGGATATGGCGATGCTCCATTGCTCGAATCCTCGAATTCAACGTTTTCTGAATTTCTAAATTTCTAATTTTCTACTATTTAATAAGTCTTAATTAGTTTTAAAGTTATTAACTATTAATAGTTCAAACCATATCTGGATATCAATAACTTATCAAACCCGATATATATTAGTAGGATATGGCGATGCTCCATTGCTCGAATCCTCGAATTCAACGTTTTCTGAATTTCTAAATTTCTAATTTTCTACTATTTAATAAGTCTTAATTAGTTTTGAAGTTATTAACTATTAATAGTTCAAACCATATCTGGATATCAATAACTTATCAAACCCGATATATATTAGTAGGATATGGCGATGCTCCATTGCTCGAATCCTCGAATTCAACGTTTTCTGAATTTCTAAATTTCTAATTTTCTACTATTTAATAAGTCTTAATTAGTTTTAAAGTTATTAACTATTAATAGTTCAAACCATATCTGGATATCAATAACTTATCAAACCCGATATATATTAGTAGGATATGGCGATGCTCCATTGCTCGAATCCTCGAATTCAACGTTTTCTGAATTTCTAAATTTCTAATTTTCTACTATTTAATAAGTCTTAATTAGTTTTAAAGTTATTAACTATTAATAGTTCAAACCATATCTGGATATCAATAACTTATCAAACCCGATATATATTAGTAGGATATGGCGATGCTCCATTGCTCGAATCCTCGAATTCAACGTTTTCTGAATTTCTAAATTTCTAATTTTCTACTATTTAATAAGTCTTAATTAGTTTTTAAAGTTATTAACTATTAATAGTTCAAACCATATCTGGATATCAATAACTTATCAAACCCGATATATATTAGTAGGATATGGCGATGCTCCATTGCTCGAATCCTCGAATTCAACGTTTTCTGAATTTCTAAATTTCTAATTTTCTACTATTTAATAAGTCTTAATTAGTTTTGAAGTTATTAACTATTAATAGTTCAAACCATATCTGGATATCAATAACTTATCAAACCCGATATATATTAGTAGGATATGGCGATGCTCCATTGCTCGAATCCTCGAATTCAACGTTTTCTGAATTTCTAAATTTCTAATTTTCTACTATTTAATAAGTCTTAATTAGTTTTAAAGTTATTAACTATTAATAGTTCAAACCATATCTGGATATCAATAACTTATCAAACCCGATATATATTAGTAGGATATGGCGATGCTCCATTGCTCGAATCCTCGAATTCAACGTTTTCTGAATTTCTAAATTTCTAATTTTCTACTATTTAATAAGTCTTAATTAGTTTTAAAGTTATTAACTATTAATAGTTCAAACCATATCTGGATATCAATAACTTATCAAACCCGATATATATTAGTAGGATATGGCGATGCTCCATTGCTCGAATCCTCGAATTCAACGTTTTCTGAATTTCTAAATTTCTAATTTTCTACTATTTAATAAGTCTTAATTAGTTTTGAAGTTATTAACTATTAATAGTTCAAACCATATCTGGATATCAATAACTTATCAAACCCGATATATATTAGTAGGATATGGCGATGCTCCATTGCTCGAATCCTCGAATTCAACGTTTTCTGAATTTCTAAATTTCTAATTTTCTACTATTTAATAAGTCTTAATTAGTTTTAAAGTTATTAACTATTAATAGTTCAAACCATATCTGGATATCAATAACTTATCAAACCCGATATATATTAGTAGGATATGGCGATGCTCCATTGCTCGAATCCTCGAATTCAACGTTTTCTGAATTTCTAAATTTCTAATTTTCTACTATTTAATAAGTCTTAATTAGTTTTAAAAGTTATTAACTATTAATAGTTCAAACCATATCTGGATATCAATAACTTATCAAACCCGATATATATTAGTAGGATATGGCGATGCTCCATTGCTCGAATCCTCGAATTCAACGTTTTCTGAATTTCTAAATTTCTAATTTTCTACTATTTAATAAGTCTTAATTAGTTTTAAAGTTATTAACTATTAATAGTTCAAACCATATCTGGATATCAATAACTTATCAAACCCGATATATATTAGTAGGATATGGCGATGCTCCATTGCTCGAATCCTCGAATTCAACGTTTTCTGAATTTCTAAATTTCTAATTTTCTACTATTTAATAAGTCTTAATTAGTTTTAAAGTTATTAACTATTAATAGTTCAAACCATATCTGGATATCAATAACTTATCAAACCCGATATATATTAGTAGGATATGGCGATGCTCCATTGCTCGAATCCTCGAATTCAACGTTTTCTGAATTTCTAAATTTCTAATTTTCTACTATTTAATAAGTCTTAATTAGTTTTAAAGTTATTAACTATTAATAGTTCAAACCATATCTGGATATCAATAACTTATCAAACCCGATATATATTAGTAGGATATGGCGATGCTCCATTGCTCGAATCCTCGAATTCAACGTTTTCTGAATTTCTAAATTTCTAATTTTCTACTATTTAATAAGTCTTAATTAGTTTTAAAGTTATTAACTATTAATAGTTCAAACCATATCTGGATATCAATAACTTATCAAACCCGATATATATTAGTAGGATATGGCGATGCTCCATTGCTCGAATCCTCGAATTCAACGTTTTCTGAATTTCTAAATTTCTAATTTTCTACTATTTAATAAGTCTTAATTAGTTTTAAAGTTATTAACTATTAATAGTTCAAACCATATCTGGATATCAATAACTTATCAAACCCGATATATATTAGTAGGATATGGCGATGCTCCATTGCTCGAATCCTCGAATTCAACGTTTTCTGAATTTCTAAATTTCTAATTTTCTACTATTTAATAAGTCTTAATTAGTTTTGAAGTTATTAACTATTAATAGTTCAAACCATATCTGGATATCAATAACTTATCAAACCCGATATATATTAGTAGGATATGGCGATGCTCCATTGCTCGAATCCTCGAATTCAACGTTTTCTGAATTTCTAAATTTCTAATTTTCTACTATTTAATAAGTCTTAATTAGTTTTAAAGTTATTAACTATTAATAGTTCAAACCATATCTGGATATCAATAACTTATCAAACCCGATATATATTAGTAGGATATGGCGATGCTCCATTGCTCGAATCCTCGAATTCAACGTTTTCTGAATTTCTAAATTTCTAATTTTCTACTATTTAATAAGTCTTAATTAGTTTTAAAGTTATTAACTATTAATAGTTCAAACCATATCTGGATATCAATAACTTATCAAACCCGATATATATTAGTAGGATATGGCGATGCTCCATTGCTCGAATCCTCGAATTCAACGTTTTCTGAATTTCTAAATTTCTAATTTTCTACTATTTAATAAGTCTTAATTAGTTTTAAAGTTATTAACTATTAATAGTTCAAACCATATCTGGATATCAATAACTTATCAAACCCGATATATATTAGTAGGATATGGCGATGCTCCATTGCTCGAATCCTCGAATTCAACGTTTTCTGAATTTCTAAATTTCTAATTTTCTACTATTTAATAAGTCTTAATTAGTTTTAAAGTTATTAACTATTAATAGTTCAAACCATATCTGGATATCAATAACTTATCAAACCCGATATATATTAGTAGGATATGGCGATGCTCCATTGCTCGAATCCTCGAATTCAACGTTTTCTGAATTTCTAAATTTCTAATTTTCTACTATTTAATAAGTCTTAATTAGTTTTAAAGTTATTAACTATTAATAGTTCAAACCATATCTGGATATCAATAACTTATCAAACCCGATATATATTAGTAGGATATGGCGATGCTCCATTGCTCGAATCCTCGAATTCAACGTTTTCTGAATTTCTAAATTTCTAATTTTCTACTATTTAATAAGTCTTAATTAGTTTTGAAGTTATTAACTATTAATAGTTCAAACCATATCTGGATATCAATAACTTATCAAACCCGATATATATTAGTAGGATATGGCGATGCTCCATTGCTCGAATCCTCGAATTCAACGTTTTCTGAATTTCTAAATTTCTAATTTTCTACTATTTAATAAGTCTTAATTAGTTTTGAAGTTATTAACTATTAATAGTTCAAACCATATCTGGATATCAATAACTTATCAAACCCGATATATATTAGTAGGATATGGCGATGCTCCATTGCTCGAATCCTCGAATTCAACGTTTTCTGAATTTCTAAATTTCTAATTTTCTACTATTTAATAAGTCTTAATTAGTTTTGAAGTTATTAACTATTAATAGTTCAAACCATATCTGGATATCAATAACTTATCAAACCCGATATATATTAGTAGGATATGGCGATGCTCCATTGCTCGAATCCTCGAATTCAACGTTTTCTGAATTTCTAAATTTCTAATTTTCTACTATTTAATAAGTCTTAATTAGTTTTGAAGTTATTAACTATTAATAGTTCAAACCATATCTGGATATCAATAACTTATCAAACCCGATATATATTAGTAGGATATGGCGATGCTCCATTGCTCGAATCCTCGAATTCAACGTTTTCTGAATTTCTAAATTTCTAATTTTCTACTATTTAATAAGTCTTAATTAGTTTTAAAGTTATTAACTATTAATAGTTCAAACCATATCTGGATATCAATAACTTATCAAACCCGATATATATTAGTAGGATATGGCGATGCTCCATTGCTCGAATCCTCGAATTCAACGTTTTCTGAATTTCTAAATTTCTAATTTTCTACTATTTAATAAGTCTTAATTAGTTTTAAAGTTATTAACTATTAATAGTTCAAACCATATCTGGATATCAATAACTTATCAAACCCGATATATATTAGTAGGATATGGCGATGCTCCATTGCTCGAATCCTCGAATTCAACGTTTTCTGAATTTCTAAATTTCTAATTTTCTACTATTTAATAAGTCTTAATTAGTTTTAAAGTTATTAACTATTAATAGTTCAAACCATATCTGGATATCAATAACTTATCAAACCCGATATATATTAGTAGGATATGGCGATGCTCCATTGCTCGAATCCTCGAATTCAACGTTTTCTGAATTTCTAAATTTCTAATTTTCTACTATTTAATAAGTCTTAATTAGTTTTAAAGTTATTAACTATTAATAGTTCAAACCATATCTGGATATCAATAACTTATCAAACCCGATATATATTAGTAGGATATGGCGATGCTCCATTGCTCGAATCCTCGAATTCAACGTTTTCTGAATTTCTAAATTTCTAATTTTCTACTATTTAATAAGTCTTAATTAGTTTTAAAGTTATTAACTATTAATAGTTCAAACCATATCTGGATATCAATAACTTATCAAACCCGATATATATTAGTAGGATATGGCGATGCTCCATTGCTCGAATCCTCGAATTCAACGTTTTCTGAATTTCTAAATTTCTAATTTTCTACTATTTAATAAGTCTTAATTAGTTTTAAAGTTATTAACTATTAATAGTTCAAACCATATCTGGATATCAATAACTTATCAAACCCGATATATATTAGTAGGATATGGCGATGCTCCATTGCTCGAATCCTCGAATTCAACGTTTTCTGAATTTCTAAATTTCTAATTTTCTACTATTTAATAAGTCTTAATTAGTTTTAAAGTTATTAACTATTAATAGTTCAAACCATATCTGGATATCAATAACTTATCAAACCCGATATATATTAGTAGGATATGGCGATGCTCCATTGCTCGAATCCTCGAATTCAACGTTTTCTGAATTTCTAAATTTCTAATTTTCTACTATTTAATAAGTCTTAATTAGTTTTAAAGTTATTAACTATTAATAGTTCAAACCATATCTGGATATCAATAACTTATCAAACCCGATATATATTAGTAGGATATGGCGATGCTCCATTGCTCGAATCCTCGAATTCAACGTTTTCTGAATTTCTAAATTTCTAATTTTCTACTATTTAATAAGTCTTAATTAGTTTTGAAGTTATTAACTATTAATAGTTCAAACCATATCTGGATATCAATAACTTATCAAACCCGATATATATTAGTAGGATATGGCGATGCTCCATTGCTCGAATCCTCGAATTCAACGTTTTCTGAATTTCTAAATTTCTAATTTTCTACTATTTAATAAGTCTTAATTAGTTTTAAAGTTATTAACTATTAATAGTTCAAACCATATCTGGATATCAATAACTTATCAAACCCGATATATATTAGTAGGATATGGCGATGCTCCATTGCTCGAATCCTCGAATTCAACGTTTTCTGAATTTCTAAATTTCTAATTTTCTACTATTTAATAAGTCTTAATTAGTTTTAAAGTTATTAACTATTAATAGTTCAAACCATATCTGGATATCAATAACTTATCAAACCCGATATATATTAGTAGGATATGGCGATGCTCCATTGCTCGAATCCTCGAATTCAACGTTTTCTGAATTTCTAAATTTCTAATTTTCTACTATTTAATAAGTCTTAATTAGTTTTAAAGTTATTAACTATTAATAGTTCAAACCATATCTGGATATCAATAACTTATCAAACCCGATATATATTAGTAGGATATGGCGATGCTCCATTGCTCGAATCCTCGAATTCAACGTTTTCTGAATTTCTAAATTTCTAATTTTCTACTATTTAATAAGTCTTAATTAGTTTTAAAGTTATTAACTATTAATAGTTCAAACCATATCTGGATATCAATAACTTATCAAACCCGATATATATTAGTAGGATATGGCGATGCTCCATTGCTCGAATCCTCGAATTCAACGTTTTCTGAATTTCTAAATTTCTAATTTTCTACTATTTAATAAGTCTTAATTAGTTTTAAAGTTATTAACTATTAATAGTTCAAACCATATCTGGATATCAATAACTTATCAAACCCGATATATATTAGTAGGATATGGCGATGCTCCATTGCTCGAATCCTCGAATTCAACGTTTTCTGAATTTCTAAATTTCTAATTTTCTACTATTTAATAAGTCTTAATTAGTTTTAAAGTTATTAACTATTAATAGTTCAAACCATATCTGGATATCAATAACTTATCAAACCCGATATATATTAGTAGGATATGGCGATGCTCCATTGCTCGAATCCTCGAATTCAACGTTTTCTGAATTTCTAAATTTCTAATTTTCTACTATTTAATAAGTCTTAATTAGTTTTGAAGTTATTAACTATTAATAGTTCAAACCATATCTGGATATCAATAACTTATCAAACCCGATATATATTAGTAGGATATGGCGATGCTCCATTGCTCGAATCCTCGAATTCAACGTTTTCTGAATTTCTAAATTTCTAATTTTCTACTATTTAATAAGTCTTAATTAGTTTTAAAGTTATTAACTATTAATAGTTCAAACCATATCTGGATATCAATAACTTATCAAACCCGATATATATTAGTAGGATATGGCGATGCTCCATTGCTCGAATCCTCGAATTCAACGTTTTCTGAATTTCTAAATTTCTAATTTTCTACTATTTAATAAGTCTTAATTAGTTTTAAAGTTATTAACTATTAATAGTTCAAACCATATCTGGATATCAATAACTTATCAAACCCGATATATATTAGTAGGATATGGCGATGCTCCATTGCTCGAATCCTCGAATTCAACGTTTTCTGAATTTCTAAATTTCTAATTTTCTACTATTTAATAAGTCTTAATTAGTTTTAAAGTTATTAACTATTAATAGTTCAAACCATATCTGGATATCAATAACTTATCAAACCCGATATATATTAGTAGGATATGGCGATGCTCCATTGCTCGAATCCTCGAATTCAACGTTTTCTGAATTTCTAAATTTCTAATTTTCTACTATTTAATAAGTCTTAATTAGTTTTAAAGTTATTAACTATTAATAGTTCAAACCATATCTGGATATCAATAACTTATCAAACCCGATATATATTAGTAGGATATGGCGATGCTCCATTGCTCGAATCCTCGAATTCAACGTTTTCTGAATTTCTAAATTTCTAATTTTCTACTATTTAATAAGTCTTAATTAGTTTTAAAGTTATTAACTATTAATAGTTCAAACCATATCTGGATATCAATAACTTATCAAACCCGATATATATTAGTAGGATATGGCGATGCTCCATTGCTCGAATCCTCGAATTCAACGTTTTCTGAATTTCTAAATTTCTAATTTTCTACTATTTAATAAGTCTTAATTAGTTTTAAAGTTATTAACTATTAATAGTTCAAACCATATCTGGATATCAATAACTTATCAAACCCGATATATATTAGTAGGATATGGCGATGCTCCATTGCTCGAATCCTCGAATTCAACGTTTTCTGAATTTCTAAATTTCTAATTTTCTACTATTTAATAAGTCTTAATTAGTTTTAAAGTTATTAACTATTAATAGTTCAAACCATATCTGGATATCAATAACTTATCAAACCCGATATATATTAGTAGGATATGGCGATGCTCCATTGCTCGAATCCTCGAATTCAACGTTTTCTGAATTTCTAAATTTCTAATTTTCTACTATTTAATAAGTCTTAATTAGTTTTAAAGTTATTAACTATTAATAGTTCAAACCATATCTGGATATCAATAACTTATCAAACCCGATATATATTAGTAGGATATGGCGATGCTCCATTGCTCGAATCCTCGAATTCAACGTTTTCTGAATTTCTAAATTTCTAATTTTCTACTATTTAATAAGTCTTAATTAGTTTTAAAGTTATTAACTATTAATAGTTCAAACCATATCTGGATATCAATAACTTATCAAACCCGATATATATTAGTAGGATATGGCGATGCTCCATTGCTCGAATCCTCGAATTCAACGTTTTCTGAATTTCTAAATTTCTAATTTTCTACTATTTAATAAGTCTTAATTAGTTTTAAAGTTATTAACTATTAATAGTTCAAACCATATCTGGATATCAATAACTTATCAAACCCGATATATATTAGTAGGATATGGCGATGCTCCATTGCTCGAATCCTCGAATTCAACGTTTTCTGAATTTCTAAATTTCTAATTTTCTACTATTTAATAAGTCTTAATTAGTTTTAAAGTTATTAACTATTAATAGTTCAAACCATATCTGGATATCAATAACTTATCAAACCCGATATATATTAGTAGGATATGGCGATGCTCCATTGCTCGAATCCTCGAATTCAACGTTTTCTGAATTTCTAAATTTCTAATTTTCTACTATTTAATAAGTCTTAATTAGTTTTAAAGTTATTAACTATTAATAGTTCAAACCATATCTGGATATCAATAACTTATCAAACCCGATATATATTAGTAGGATATGGCGATGCTCCATTGCTCGAATCCTCGAATTCAACGTTTTCTGAATTTCTAAATTTCTAATTTTCTACTATTTAATAAGTCTTAATTAGTTTTAAAGTTATTAACTATTAATAGTTCAAACCATATCTGGATATCAATAACTTATCAAACCCGATATATATTAGTAGGATATGGCGATGCTCCATTGCTCGAATCCTCGAATTCAACGTTTTCTGAATTTCTAAATTTCTAATTTTCTACTATTTAATAAGTCTTAATTAGTTTTTAAAGTTATTAACTATTAATAGTTCAAACCATATCTGGATATCAATAACTTATCAAACCCGATATATATTAGTAGGATATGGCGATGCTCCATTGCTCGAATCCTCGAATTCAACGTTTTCTGAATTTCTAAATTTCTAATTTTCTACTATTTAATAAGTCTTAATTAGTTTTAAAGTTATTAACTATTAATAGTTCAAACCATATCTGGATATCAATAACTTATCAAACCCGATATATATTAGTAGGATATGGCGATGCTCCATTGCTCGAATCCTCGAATTCAACGTTTTCTGAATTTCTAAATTTCTAATTTTCTACTATTTAATAAGTCTTAATTAGTTTTAAAGTTATTAACTATTAATAGTTCAAACCATATCTGGATATCAATAACTTATCAAACCCGATATATATTAGTAGGATATGGCGATGCTCCATTGCTCGAATCCTCGAATTCAACGTTTTCTGAATTTCTAAATTTCTAATTTTCTACTATTTAATAAGTCTTAATTAGTTTTGAAGTTATTAACTATTAATAGTTCAAACCATATCTGGATATCAATAACTTATCAAACCCGATATATATTAGTAGGATATGGCGATGCTCCATTGCTCGAATCCTCGAATTCAACGTTTTCTGAATTTCTAAATTTCTAATTTTCTACTATTTAATAAGTCTTAATTAGTTTTAAAGTTATTAACTATTAATAGTTCAAACCATATCTGGATATCAATAACTTATCAAACCCGATATATATTAGTAGGATATGGCGATGCTCCATTGCTCGAATCCTCGAATTCAACGTTTTCTGAATTTCTAAATTTCTAATTTTCTACTATTTAATAAGTCTTAATTAGTTTTAAAGTTATTAACTATTAATAGTTCAAACCATATCTGGATATCAATAACTTATCAAACCCGATATATATTAGTAGGATATGGCGATGCTCCATTGCTCGAATCCTCGAATTCAACGTTTTCTGAATTTCTAAATTTCTAATTTTCTACTATTTAATAAGTCTTAATTAGTTTTAAAGTTATTAACTATTAATAGTTCAAACCATATCTGGATATCAATAACTTATCAAACCCGATATATATTAGTAGGATATGGCGATGCTCCATTGCTCGAATCCTCGAATTCAACGTTTTCTGAATTTCTAAATTTCTAATTTTCTACTATTTAATAAGTCTTAATTAGTTTTAAAGTTATTAACTATTAATAGTTCAAACCATATCTGGATATCAATAACTTATCAAACCCGATATATATTAGTAGGATATGGCGATGCTCCATTGCTCGAATCCTCGAATTCAACGTTTTCTGAATTTCTAAATTTCTAATTTTCTACTATTTAATAAGTCTTAATTAGTTTTAAAGTTATTAACTATTAATAGTTCAAACCATATCTGGATATCAATAACTTATCAAACCCGATATATATTAGTAGGATATGGCGATGCTCCATTGCTCGAATCCTCGAATTCAACGTTTTCTGAATTTCTAAATTTCTAATTTTCTACTATTTAATAAGTCTTAATTAGTTTTGAAGTTATTAACTATTAATAGTTCAAACCATATCTGGATATCAATAACTTATCAAACCCGATATATATTAGTAGGATATGGCGATGCTCCATTGCTCGAATCCTCGAATTCAACGTTTTCTGAATTTCTAAATTTCTAATTTTCTACTATTTAATAAGTCTTAATTAGTTTTTAAAGTTATTAACTATTAATAGTTCAAACCATATCTGGATATCAATAACTTATCAAACCCGATATATATTAGTAGGATATGGCGATGCTCCATTGCTCGAATCCTCGAATTCAACGTTTTCTGAATTTCTAAATTTCTAATTTTCTACTATTTAATAAGTCTTAATTAGTTTTAAAGTTATTAACTATTAATAGTTCAAACCATATCTGGATATCAATAACTTATCAAACCCGATATATATTAGTAGGATATGGCGATGCTCCATTGCTCGAATCCTCGAATTCAACGTTTTCTGAATTTCTAAATTTCTAATTTTCTACTATTTAATAAGTCTTAATTAGTTTTAAAGTTATTAACTATTAATAGTTCAAACCATATCTGGATATCAATAACTTATCAAACCCGATATATATTAGTAGGATATGGCGATGCTCCATTGCTCGAATCCTCGAATTCAACGTTTTCTGAATTTCTAAATTTCTAATTTTCTACTATTTAATAAGTCTTAATTAGTTTTGAAGTTATTAACTATTAATAGTTCAAACCATATCTGGATATCAATAACTTATCAAACCCGATATATATTAGTAGGATATGGCGATGCTCCATTGCTCGAATCCTCGAATTCAACGTTTTCTGAATTTCTAAATTTCTAATTTTCTACTATTTAATAAGTCTTAATTAGTTTTGAAGTTATTAACTATTAATAGTTCAAACCATATCTGGATATCAATAACTTATCAAACCCGATATATATTAGTAGGATATGGCGATGCTCCATTGCTCGAATCCTCGAATTCAACGTTTTCTGAATTTCTAAATTTCTAATTTTCTACTATTTAATAAGTCTTAATTAGTTTTAAAGTTATTAACTATTAATAGTTCAAACCATATCTGGATATCAATAACTTATCAAACCCGATATATATTAGTAGGATATGGCGATGCTCCATTGCTCGAATCCTCGAATTCAACGTTTTCTGAATTTCTAAATTTCTAATTTTCTACTATTTAATAAGTCTTAATTAGTTTTAAAGTTATTAACTATTAATAGTTCAAACCATATCTGGATATCAATAACTTATCAAACCCGATATATATTAGTAGGATATGGCGATGCTCCATTGCTCGAATCCTCGAATTCAACGTTTTCTGAATTTCTAAATTTCTAATTTTCTACTATTTAATAAGTCTTAATTAGTTTTGAAGTTATTAACTATTAATAGTTCAAACCATATCTGGATATCAATAACTTATCAAACCCGATATATATTAGTAGGATATGGCGATGCTCCATTGCTCGAATCCTCGAATTCAACGTTTTCTGAATTTCTAAATTTCTAATTTTCTACTATTTAATAAGTCTTAATTAGTTTTAAAGTTATTAACTATTAATAGTTCAAACCATATCTGGATATCAATAACTTATCAAACCCGATATATATTAGTAGGATATGGCGATGCTCCATTGCTCGAATCCTCGAATTCAACGTTTTCTGAATTTCTAAATTTCTAATTTTCTACTATTTAATAAGTCTTAATTAGTTTTAAAGTTATTAACTATTAATAGTTCAAACCATATCTGGATATCAATAACTTATCAAACCCGATATATATTAGTAGGATATGGCGATGCTCCATTGCTCGAATCCTCGAATTCAACGTTTTCTGAATTTCTAAATTTCTAATTTTCTACTATTTAATAAGTCTTAATTAGTTTTAAAGTTATTAACTATTAATAGTTCAAACCATATCTGGATATCAATAACTTATCAAACCCGATATATATTAGTAGGATATGGCGATGCTCCATTGCTCGAATCCTCGAATTCAACGTTTTCTGAATTTCTAAATTTCTAATTTTCTACTATTTAATAAGTCTTAATTAGTTTTAAAGTTATTAACTATTAATAGTTCAAACCATATCTGGATATCAATAACTTATCAAACCCGATATATATTAGTAGGATATGGCGATGCTCCATTGCTCGAATCCTCGAATTCAACGTTTTCTGAATTTCTAAATTTCTAATTTTCTACTATTTAATAAGTCTTAATTAGTTTTGAAGTTATTAACTATTAATAGTTCAAACCATATCTGGATATCAATAACTTATCAAACCCGATATATATTAGTAGGATATGGCGATGCTCCATTGCTCGAATCCTCGAATTCAACGTTTTCTGAATTTCTAAATTTCTAATTTTCTACTATTTAATAAGTCTTAATTAGTTTTGAAGTTATTAACTATTAATAGTTCAAACCATATCTGGATATCAATAACTTATCAAACCCGATATATATTAGTAGGATATGGCGATGCTCCATTGCTCGAATCCTCGAATTCAACGTTTTCTGAATTTCTAAATTTCTAATTTTCTACTATTTAATAAGTCTTAATTAGTTTTAAAGTTATTAACTATTAATAGTTCAAACCATATCTGGATATCAATAACTTATCAAACCCGATATATATTAGTAGGATATGGCGATGCTCCATTGCTCGAATCCTCGAATTCAACGTTTTCTGAATTTCTAAATTTCTAATTTTCTACTATTTAATAAGTCTTAATTAGTTTTGAAGTTATTAACTATTAATAGTTCAAACCATATCTGGATATCAATAACTTATCAAACCCGATATATATTAGTAGGATATGGCGATGCTCCATTGCTCGAATCCTCGAATTCAACGTTTTCTGAATTTCTAAATTTCTAATTTTCTACTATTTAATAAGTCTTAATTAGTTTTAAAGTTATTAACTATTAATAGTTCAAACCATATCTGGATATCAATAACTTATCAAACCCGATATATATTAGTAGGATATGGCGATGCTCCATTGCTCGAATCCTCGAATTCAACGTTTTCTGAATTTCTAAATTTCTAATTTTCTACTATTTAATAAGTCTTAATTAGTTTTAAAGTTATTAACTATTAATAGTTCAAACCATATCTGGATATCAATAACTTATCAAACCCGATATATATTAGTAGGATATGGCGATGCTCCATTGCTCGAATCCTCGAATTCAACGTTTTCTGAATTTCTAAATTTCTAATTTTCTACTATTTAATAAGTCTTAATTAGTTTTAAAGTTATTAACTATTAATAGTTCAAACCATATCTGGATATCAATAACTTATCAAACCCGATATATATTAGTAGGATATGGCGATGCTCCATTGCTCGAATCCTCGAATTCAACGTTTTCTGAATTTCTAAATTTCTAATTTTCTACTATTTAATAAGTCTTAATTAGTTTTGAAGTTATTAACTATTAATAGTTCAAACCATATCTGGATATCAATAACTTATCAAACCCGATATATATTAGTAGGATATGGCGATGCTCCATTGCTCGAATCCTCGAATTCAACGTTTTCTGAATTTCTAAATTTCTAATTTTCTACTATTTAATAAGTCTTAATTAGTTTTAAAGTTATTAACTATTAATAGTTCAAACCATATCTGGATATCAATAACTTATCAAACCCGATATATATTAGTAGGATATGGCGATGCTCCATTGCTCGAATCCTCGAATTCAACGTTTTCTGAATTTCTAAATTTCTAATTTTCTACTATTTAATAAGTCTTAATTAGTTTTAAAGTTATTAACTATTAATAGTTCAAACCATATCTGGATATCAATAACTTATCAAACCCGATATATATTAGTAGGATATGGCGATGCTCCATTGCTCGAATCCTCGAATTCAACGTTTTCTGAATTTCTAAATTTCTAATTTTCTACTATTTAATAAGTCTTAATTAGTTTTGAAGTTATTAACTATTAATAGTTCAAACCATATCTGGATATCAATAACTTATCAAACCCGATATATATTAGTAGGATATGGCGATGCTCCATTGCTCGAATCCTCGAATTCAACGTTTTCTGAATTTCTAAATTTCTAATTTTCTACTATTTAATAAGTCTTAATTAGTTTTTAAAGTTATTAACTATTAATAGTTCAAACCATATCTGGATATCAATAACTTATCAAACCCGATATATATTAGTAGGATATGGCGATGCTCCATTGCTCGAATCCTCGAATTCAACGTTTTCTGAATTTCTAAATTTCTAATTTTCTACTATTTAATAAGTCTTAATTAGTTTTAAAGTTATTAACTATTAATAGTTCAAACCATATCTGGATATCAATAACTTATCAAACCCGATATATATTAGTAGGATATGGCGATGCTCCATTGCTCGAATCCTCGAATTCAACGTTTTCTGAATTTCTAAATTTCTAATTTTCTACTATTTAATAAGTCTTAATTAGTTTTGAAGTTATTAACTATTAATAGTTCAAACCATATCTGGATATCAATAACTTATCAAACCCGATATATATTAGTAGGATATGGCGATGCTCCATTGCTCGAATCCTCGAATTCAACGTTTTCTGAATTTCTAAATTTCTAATTTTCTACTATTTAATAAGTCTTAATTAGTTTTGAAGTTATTAACTATTAATAGTTCAAACCATATCTGGATATCAATAACTTATCAAACCCGATATATATTAGTAGGATATGGCGATGCTCCATTGCTCGAATCCTCGAATTCAACGTTTTCTGAATTTCTAAATTTCTAATTTTCTACTATTTAATAAGTCTTAATTAGTTTTAAAGTTATTAACTATTAATAGTTCAAACCATATCTGGATATCAATAACTTATCAAACCCGATATATATTAGTAGGATATGGCGATGCTCCATTGCTCGAATCCTCGAATTCAACGTTTTCTGAATTTCTAAATTTCTAATTTTCTACTATTTAATAAGTCTTAATTAGTTTTAAAGTTATTAACTATTAATAGTTCAAACCATATCTGGATATCAATAACTTATCAAACCCGATATATATTAGTAGGATATGGCGATGCTCCATTGCTCGAATCCTCGAATTCAACGTTTTCTGAATTTCTAAATTTCTAATTTTCTACTATTTAATAAGTCTTAATTAGTTTTAAAGTTATTAACTATTAATAGTTCAAACCATATCTGGATATCAATAACTTATCAAACCCGATATATATTAGTAGGATATGGCGATGCTCCATTGCTCGAATCCTCGAATTCAACGTTTTCTGAATTTCTAAATTTCTAATTTTCTACTATTTAATAAGTCTTAATTAGTTTTAAAGTTATTAACTATTAATAGTTCAAACCATATCTGGATATCAATAACTTATCAAACCCGATATATATTAGTAGGATATGGCGATGCTCCATTGCTCGAATCCTCGAATTCAACGTTTTCTGAATTTCTAAATTTCTAATTTTCTACTATTTAATAAGTCTTAATTAGTTTTAAAGTTATTAACTATTAATAGTTCAAACCATATCTGGATATCAATAACTTATCAAACCCGATATATATTAGTAGGATATGGCGATGCTCCATTGCTCGAATCCTCGAATTCAACGTTTTCTGAATTTCTAAATTTCTAATTTTCTACTATTTAATAAGTCTTAATTAGTTTTAAAGTTATTAACTATTAATAGTTCAAACCATATCTGGATATCAATAACTTATCAAACCCGATATATATTAGTAGGATATGGCGATGCTCCATTGCTCGAATCCTCGAATTCAACGTTTTCTGAATTTCTAAATTTCTAATTTTCTACTATTTAATAAGTCTTAATTAGTTTTAAAGTTATTAACTATTAATAGTTCAAACCATATCTGGATATCAATAACTTATCAAACCCGATATATATTAGTAGGATATGGCGATGCTCCATTGCTCGAATCCTCGAATTCAACGTTTTCTGAATTTCTAAATTTCTAATTTTCTACT
The DNA here is from genome assembly GCA_022414725.1 of Microglena sp. YARC. Lineage (NCBI taxonomy): Eukaryota > Viridiplantae > Chlorophyta > Chlorophyceae > Chlamydomonadales > Chlamydomonadaceae > Microglena > Microglena sp. YARC. The sequence continues at coordinate 28,833 of JAJSRW010001293.1, read as the reverse complement.
ATTTAATAAGTCTTAATTAGTTTTGAAGTTATTAACTATTAATAGTTCAAACCATATCTGGATATCAATAACTTATCAAACCCGATATATATTAGTAGGATATGGCGATGCTCCATTGCTCGAATCCTCGAATTCAACGTTTTCTGAATTTCTAAATTTCTAATTTTCTACTATTTAATAAGTCTTAATTAGTTTTAAAGTTATTAACTATTAATAGTTCAAACCATATCTGGATATCAATAACTTATCAAACCCGATATATATTAGTAGGATATGGCGATGCTCCATTGCTCGAATCCTCGAATTCAACGTTTTCTGAATTTCTAAATTTCTAATTTTCTACTATTTAATAAGTCTTAATTAGTTTTGAAGTTATTAACTATTAATAGTTCAAACCATATCTGGATATCAATAACTTATCAAACCCGATATATATTAGTAGGATATGGCGATGCTCCATTGCTCGAATCCTCGAATTCAACGTTTTCTGAATTTCTAAATTTCTAATTTTCTACTATTTAATAAGTCTTAATTAGTTTTAAAGTTATTAACTATTAATAGTTCAAACCATATCTGGATATCAATAACTTATCAAACCCGATATATATTAGTAGGATATGGCGATGCTCCATTGCTCGAATCCTCGAATTCAACGTTTTCTGAATTTCTAAATTTCTAATTTTCTACTATTTAATAAGTCTTAATTAGTTTTAAAGTTATTAACTATTAATAGTTCAAACCATATCTGGATATCAATAACTTATCAAACCCGATATATATTAGTAGGATATGGCGATGCTCCATTGCTCGAATCCTCGAATTCAACGTTTTCTGAATTTCTAAATTTCTAATTTTCTACTATTTAATAAGTCTTAATTAGTTTTAAAGTTATTAACTATTAATAGTTCAAACCATATCTGGATATCAATAACTTATCAAACCCGATATATATTAGTAGGATATGGCGATGCTCCATTGCTCGAATCCTCGAATTCAACGTTTTCTGAATTTCTAAATTTCTAATTTTCTACTATTTAATAAGTCTTAATTAGTTTTAAAGTTATTAACTATTAATAGTTCAAACCATATCTGGATATCAATAACTTATCAAACCCGATATATATTAGTAGGATATGGCGATGCTCCATTGCTCGAATCCTCGAATTCAACGTTTTCTGAATTTCTAAATTTCTAATTTTCTACTATTTAATAAGTCTTAATTAGTTTTAAAGTTATTAACTATTAATAGTTCAAACCATATCTGGATATCAATAACTTATCAAACCCGATATATATTAGTAGGATATGGCGATGCTCCATTGCTCGAATCCTCGAATTCAACGTTTTCTGAATTTCTAAATTTCTAATTTTCTACTATTTAATAAGTCTTAATTAGTTTTAAAGTTATTAACTATTAATAGTTCAAACCATATCTGGATATCAATAACTTATCAAACCCGATATATATTAGTAGGATATGGCGATGCTCCATTGCTCGAATCCTCGAATTCAACGTTTTCTGAATTTCTAAATTTCTAATTTTCTACTATTTAATAAGTCTTAATTAGTTTTAAAGTTATTAACTATTAATAGTTCAAACCATATCTGGATATCAATAACTTATCAAACCCGATATATATTAGTAGGATATGGCGATGCTCCATTGCTCGAATCCTCGAATTCAACGTTTTCTGAATTTCTAAATTTCTAATTTTCTACTATTTAATAAGTCTTAATTAGTTTTAAAGTTATTAACTATTAATAGTTCAAACCATATCTGGATATCAATAACTTATCAAACCCGATATATATTAGTAGGATATGGCGATGCTCCATTGCTCGAATCCTCGAATTCAACGTTTTCTGAATTTCTAAATTTCTAATTTTCTACTATTTAATAAGTCTTAATTAGTTTTAAAGTTATTAACTATTAATAGTTCAAACCATATCTGGATATCAATAACTTATCAAACCCGATATATATTAGTAGGATATGGCGATGCTCCATTGCTCGAATCCTCGAATTCAACGTTTTCTGAATTTCTAAATTTCTAATTTTCTACTATTTAATAAGTCTTAATTAGTTTTGAAGTTATTAACTATTAATAGTTCAAACCATATCTGGATATCAATAACTTATCAAACCCGATATATATTAGTAGGATATGGCGATGCTCCATTGCTCGAATCCTCGAATTCAACGTTTTCTGAATTTCTAAATTTCTAATTTTCTACTATTTAATAAGTCTTAATTAGTTTTGAAGTTATTAACTATTAATAGTTCAAACCATATCTGGATATCAATAACTTATCAAACCCGATATATATTAGTAGGATATGGCGATGCTCCATTGCTCGAATCCTCGAATTCAACGTTTTCTGAATTTCTAAATTTCTAATTTTCTACTATTTAATAAGTCTTAATTAGTTTTAAAGTTATTAACTATTAATAGTTCAAACCATATCTGGATATCAATAACTTATCAAACCCGATATATATTAGTAGGATATGGCGATGCTCCATTGCTCGAATCCTCGAATTCAACGTTTTCTGAATTTCTAAATTTCTAATTTTCTACTATTTAATAAGTCTTAATTAGTTTTAAAGTTATTAACTATTAATAGTTCAAACCATATCTGGATATCAATAACTTATCAAACCCGATATATATTAGTAGGATATGGCGATGCTCCATTGCTCGAATCCTCGAATTCAACGTTTTCTGAATTTCTAAATTTCTAATTTTCTACTATTTAATAAGTCTTAATTAGTTTTAAAGTTATTAACTATTAATAGTTCAAACCATATCTGGATATCAATAACTTATCAAACCCGATATATATTAGTAGGATATGGCGATGCTCCATTGCTCGAATCCTCGAATTCAACGTTTTCTGAATTTCTAAATTTCTAATTTTCTACTATTTAATAAGTCTTAATTAGTTTTAAAGTTATTAACTATTAATAGTTCAAACCATATCTGGATATCAATAACTTATCAAACCCGATATATATTAGTAGGATATGGCGATGCTCCATTGCTCGAATCCTCGAATTCAACGTTTTCTGAATTTCTAAATTTCTAATTTTCTACTATTTAATAAGTCTTAATTAGTTTTAAAGTTATTAACTATTAATAGTTCAAACCATATCTGGATATCAATAACTTATCAAACCCGATATATATTAGTAGGATATGGCGATGCTCCATTGCTCGAATCCTCGAATTCAACGTTTTCTGAATTTCTAAATTTCTAATTTTCTACTATTTAATAAGTCTTAATTAGTTTTGAAGTTATTAACTATTAATAGTTCAAACCATATCTGGATATCAATAACTTATCAAACCCGATATATATTAGTAGGATATGGCGATGCTCCATTGCTCGAATCCTCGAATTCAACGTTTTCTGAATTTCTAAATTTCTAATTTTCTACTATTTAATAAGTCTTAATTAGTTTTGAAGTTATTAACTATTAATAGTTCAAACCATATCTGGATATCAATAACTTATCAAACCCGATATATATTAGTAGGATATGGCGATGCTCCATTGCTCGAATCCTCGAATTCAACGTTTTCTGAATTTCTAAATTTCTAATTTTCTACTATTTAATAAGTCTTAATTAGTTTTAAAGTTATTAACTATTAATAGTTCAAACCATATCTGGATATCAATAACTTATCAAACCCGATATATATTAGTAGGATATGGCGATGCTCCATTGCTCGAATCCTCGAATTCAACGTTTTCTGAATTTCTAAATTTCTAATTTTCTACTATTTAATAAGTCTTAATTAGTTTTAAAGTTATTAACTATTAATAGTTCAAACCATATCTGGATATCAATAACTTATCAAACCCGATATATATTAGTAGGATATGGCGATGCTCCATTGCTCGAATCCTCGAATTCAACGTTTTCTGAATTTCTAAATTTCTAATTTTCTACTATTTAATAAGTCTTAATTAGTTTTTAAAGTTATTAACTATTAATAGTTCAAACCATATCTGGATATCAATAACTTATCAAACCCGATATATATTAGTAGGATATGGCGATGCTCCATTGCTCGAATCCTCGAATTCAACGTTTTCTGAATTTCTAAATTTCTAATTTTCTACTATTTAATAAGTCTTAATTAGTTTTAAAGTTATTAACTATTAATAGTTCAAACCATATCTGGATATCAATAACTTATCAAACCCGATATATATTAGTAGGATATGGCGATGCTCCATTGCTCGAATCCTCGAATTCAACGTTTTCTGAATTTCTAAATTTCTAATTTTCTACTATTTAATAAGTCTTAATTAGTTTTAAAGTTATTAACTATTAATAGTTCAAACCATATCTGGATATCAATAACTTATCAAACCCGATATATATTAGTAGGATATGGCGATGCTCCATTGCTCGAATCCTCGAATTCAACGTTTTCTGAATTTCTAAATTTCTAATTTTCTACTATTTAATAAGTCTTAATTAGTTTTTAAAGTTATTAACTATTAATAGTTCAAACCATATCTGGATATCAATAACTTATCAAACCCGATATATATTAGTAGGATATGGCGATGCTCCATTGCTCGAATCCTCGAATTCAACGTTTTCTGAATTTCTAAATTTCTAATTTTCTACTATTTAATAAGTCTTAATTAGTTTTAAAGTTATTAACTATTAATAGTTCAAACCATATCTGGATATCAATAACTTATCAAACCCGATATATATTAGTAGGATATGGCGATGCTCCATTGCTCGAATCCTCGAATTCAACGTTTTCTGAATTTCTAAATTTCTAATTTTCTACTATTTAATAAGTCTTAATTAGTTTTAAAGTTATTAACTATTAATAGTTCAAACCATATCTGGATATCAATAACTTATCAAACCCGATATATATTAGTAGGATATGGCGATGCTCCATTGCTCGAATCCTCGAATTCAACGTTTTCTGAATTTCTAAATTTCTAATTTTCTACTATTTAATAAGTCTTAATTAGTTTTGAAGTTATTAACTATTAATAGTTCAAACCATATCTGGATATCAATAACTTATCAAACCCGATATATATTAGTAGGATATGGCGATGCTCCATTGCTCGAATCCTCGAATTCAACGTTTTCTGAATTTCTAAATTTCTAATTTTCTACTATTTAATAAGTCTTAATTAGTTTTGAAGTTATTAACTATTAATAGTTCAAACCATATCTGGATATCAATAACTTATCAAACCCGATATATATTAGTAGGATATGGCGATGCTCCATTGCTCGAATCCTCGAATTCAACGTTTTCTGAATTTCTAAATTTCTAATTTTCTACTATTTAATAAGTCTTAATTAGTTTTAAAGTTATTAACTATTAATAGTTCAAACCATATCTGGATATCAATAACTTATCAAACCCGATATATATTAGTAGGATATGGCGATGCTCCATTGCTCGAATCCTCGAATTCAACGTTTTCTGAATTTCTAAATTTCTAATTTTCTACTATTTAATAAGTCTTAATTAGTTTTAAAGTTATTAACTATTAATAGTTCAAACCATATCTGGATATCAATAACTTATCAAACCCGATATATATTAGTAGGATATGGCGATGCTCCATTGCTCGAATCCTCGAATTCAACGTTTTCTGAATTTCTAAATTTCTAATTTTCTACTATTTAATAAGTCTTAATTAGTTTTAAAGTTATTAACTATTAATAGTTCAAACCATATCTGGATATCAATAACTTATCAAACCCGATATATATTAGTAGGATATGGCGATGCTCCATTGCTCGAATCCTCGAATTCAACGTTTTCTGAATTTCTAAATTTCTAATTTTCTACTATTTAATAAGTCTTAATTAGTTTTGAAGTTATTAACTATTAATAGTTCAAACCATATCTGGATATCAATAACTTATCAAACCCGATATATATTAGTAGGATATGGCGATGCTCCATTGCTCGAATCCTCGAATTCAACGTTTTCTGAATTTCTAAATTTCTAATTTTCTACTATTTAATAAGTCTTAATTAGTTTTAAAGTTATTAACTATTAATAGTTCAAACCATATCTGGATATCAATAACTTATCAAACCCGATATATATTAGTAGGATATGGCGATGCTCCATTGCTCGAATCCTCGAATTCAACGTTTTCTGAATTTCTAAATTTCTAATTTTCTACTATTTAATAAGTCTTAATTAGTTTTAAAGTTATTAACTATTAATAGTTCAAACCATATCTGGATATCAATAACTTATCAAACCCGATATATATTAGTAGGATATGGCGATGCTCCATTGCTCGAATCCTCGAATTCAACGTTTTCTGAATTTCTAAATTTCTAATTTTCTACTATTTAATAAGTCTTAATTAGTTTTTAAAGTTATTAACTATTAATAGTTCAAACCATATCTGGATATCAATAACTTATCAAACCCGATATATATTAGTAGGATATGGCGATGCTCCATTGCTCGAATCCTCGAATTCAACGTTTTCTGAATTTCTAAATTTCTAATTTTCTACTATTTAATAAGTCTTAATTAGTTTTGAAGTTATTAACTATTAATAGTTCAAACCATATCTGGATATCAATAACTTATCAAACCCGATATATATTAGTAGGATATGGCGATGCTCCATTGCTCGAATCCTCGAATTCAACGTTTTCTGAATTTCTAAATTTCTAATTTTCTACTATTTAATAAGTCTTAATTAGTTTTAAAGTTATTAACTATTAATAGTTCAAACCATATCTGGATATCAATAACTTATCAAACCCGATATATATTAGTAGGATATGGCGATGCTCCATTGCTCGAATCCTCGAATTCAACGTTTTCTGAATTTCTAAATTTCTAATTTTCTACTATTTAATAAGTCTTAATTAGTTTTAAAGTTATTAACTATTAATAGTTCAAACCATATCTGGATATCAATAACTTATCAAACCCGATATATATTAGTAGGATATGGCGATGCTCCATTGCTCGAATCCTCGAATTCAACGTTTTCTGAATTTCTAAATTTCTAATTTTCTACTATTTAATAAGTCTTAATTAGTTTTGAAGTTATTAACTATTAATAGTTCAAACCATATCTGGATATCAATAACTTATCAAACCCGATATATATTAGTAGGATATGGCGATGCTCCATTGCTCGAATCCTCGAATTCAACGTTTTCTGAATTTCTAAATTTCTAATTTTCTACTATTTAATAAGTCTTAATTAGTTTTAAAGTTATTAACTATTAATAGTTCAAACCATATCTGGATATCAATAACTTATCAAACCCGATATATATTAGTAGGATATGGCGATGCTCCATTGCTCGAATCCTCGAATTCAACGTTTTCTGAATTTCTAAATTTCTAATTTTCTACTATTTAATAAGTCTTAATTAGTTTTAAAGTTATTAACTATTAATAGTTCAAACCATATCTGGATATCAATAACTTATCAAACCCGATATATATTAGTAGGATATGGCGATGCTCCATTGCTCGAATCCTCGAATTCAACGTTTTCTGAATTTCTAAATTTCTAATTTTCTACTATTTAATAAGTCTTAATTAGTTTTAAAGTTATTAACTATTAATAGTTCAAACCATATCTGGATATCAATAACTTATCAAACCCGATATATATTAGTAGGATATGGCGATGCTCCATTGCTCGAATCCTCGAATTCAACGTTTTCTGAATTTCTAAATTTCTAATTTTCTACTATTTAATAAGTCTTAATTAGTTTTAAAGTTATTAACTATTAATAGTTCAAACCATATCTGGATATCAATAACTTATCAAACCCGATATATATTAGTAGGATATGGCGATGCTCCATTGCTCGAATCCTCGAATTCAACGTTTTCTGAATTTCTAAATTTCTAATTTTCTACTATTTAATAAGTCTTAATTAGTTTTAAAGTTATTAACTATTAATAGTTCAAACCATATCTGGATATCAATAACTTATCAAACCCGATATATATTAGTAGGATATGGCGATGCTCCATTGCTCGAATCCTCGAATTCAACGTTTTCTGAATTTCTAAATTTCTAATTTTCTACTATTTAATAAGTCTTAATTAGTTTTAAAGTTATTAACTATTAATAGTTCAAACCATATCTGGATATCAATAACTTATCAAACCCGATATATATTAGTAGGATATGGCGATGCTCCATTGCTCGAATCCTCGAATTCAACGTTTTCTGAATTTCTAAATTTCTAATTTTCTACTATTTAATAAGTCTTAATTAGTTTTAAAGTTATTAACTATTAATAGTTCAAACCATATCTGGATATCAATAACTTATCAAACCCGATATATATTAGTAGGATATGGCGATGCTCCATTGCTCGAATCCTCGAATTCAACGTTTTCTGAATTTCTAAATTTCTAATTTTCTACTATTTAATAAGTCTTAATTAGTTTTAAAGTTATTAACTATTAATAGTTCAAACCATATCTGGATATCAATAACTTATCAAACCCGATATATATTAGTAGGATATGGCGATGCTCCATTGCTCGAATCCTCGAATTCAACGTTTTCTGAATTTCTAAATTTCTAATTTTCTACTATTTAATAAGTCTTAATTAGTTTTAAAGTTATTAACTATTAATAGTTCAAACCATATCTGGATATCAATAACTTATCAAACCCGATATATATTAGTAGGATATGGCGATGCTCCATTGCTCGAATCCTCGAATTCAACGTTTTCTGAATTTCTAAATTTCTAATTTTCTACTATTTAATAAGTCTTAATTAGTTTTAAAGTTATTAACTATTAATAGTTCAAACCATATCTGGATATCAATAACTTATCAAACCCGATATATATTAGTAGGATATGGCGATGCTCCATTGCTCGAATCCTCGAATTCAACGTTTTCTGAATTTCTAAATTTCTAATTTTCTACTATTTAATAAGTCTTAATTAGTTTTAAAGTTATTAACTATTAATAGTTCAAACCATATCTGGATATCAATAACTTATCAAACCCGATATATATTAGTAGGATATGGCGATGCTCCATTGCTCGAATCCTCGAATTCAACGTTTTCTGAATTTCTAAATTTCTAATTTTCTACTATTTAATAAGTCTTAATTAGTTTTAAAGTTATTAACTATTAATAGTTCAAACCATATCTGGATATCAATAACTTATCAAACCCGATATATATTAGTAGGATATGGCGATGCTCCATTGCTCGAATCCTCGAATTCAACGTTTTCTGAATTTCTAAATTTCTAATTTTCTACTATTTAATAAGTCTTAATTAGTTTTAAAGTTATTAACTATTAATAGTTCAAACCATATCTGGATATCAATAACTTATCAAACCCGATATATATTAGTAGGATATGGCGATGCTCCATTGCTCGAATCCTCGAATTCAACGTTTTCTGAATTTCTAAATTTCTAATTTTCTACTATTTAATAAGTCTTAATTAGTTTTAAAGTTATTAACTATTAATAGTTCAAACCATATCTGGATATCAATAACTTATCAAACCCGATATATATTAGTAGGATATGGCGATGCTCCATTGCTCGAATCCTCGAATTCAACGTTTTCTGAATTTCTAAATTTCTAATTTTCTACTATTTAATAAGTCTTAATTAGTTTTAAAGTTATTAACTATTAATAGTTCAAACCATATCTGGATATCAATAACTTATCAAACCCGATATATATTAGTAGGATATGGCGATGCTCCATTGCTCGAATCCTCGAATTCAACGTTTTCTGAATTTCTAAATTTCTAATTTTCTACTATTTAATAAGTCTTAATTAGTTTTAAAGTTATTAACTATTAATAGTTCAAACCATATCTGGATATCAATAACTTATCAAACCCGATATATATTAGTAGGATATGGCGATGCTCCATTGCTCGAATCCTCGAATTCAACGTTTTCTGAATTTCTAAATTTCTAATTTTCTACTATTTAATAAGTCTTAATTAGTTTTAAAGTTATTAACTATTAATAGTTCAAACCATATCTGGATATCAATAACTTATCAAACCCGATATATATTAGTAGGATATGGCGATGCTCCATTGCTCGAATCCTCGAATTCAACGTTTTCTGAATTTCTAAATTTCTAATTTTCTACTATTTAATAAGTCTTAATTAGTTTTAAAGTTATTAACTATTAATAGTTCAAACCATATCTGGATATCAATAACTTATCAAACCCGATATATATTAGTAGGATATGGCGATGCTCCATTGCTCGAATCCTCGAATTCAACGTTTTCTGAATTTCTAAATTTCTAATTTTCTACTATTTAATAAGTCTTAATTAGTTTTAAAGTTATTAACTATTAATAGTTCAAACCATATCTGGATATCAATAACTTATCAAACCCGATATATATTAGTAGGATATGGCGATGCTCCATTGCTCGAATCCTCGAATTCAACGTTTTCTGAATTTCTAAATTTCTAATTTTCTACTATTTAATAAGTCTTAATTAGTTTTAAAGTTATTAACTATTAATAGTTCAAACCATATCTGGATATCAATAACTTATCAAACCCGATATATATTAGTAGGATATGGCGATGCTCCATTGCTCGAATCCTCGAATTCAACGTTTTCTGAATTTCTAAATTTCTAATTTTCTACTATTTAATAAGTCTTAATTAGTTTTAAAGTTATTAACTATTAATAGTTCAAACCATATCTGGATATCAATAACTTATCAAACCCGATATATATTAGTAGGATATGGCGATGCTCCATTGCTCGAATCCTCGAATTCAACGTTTTCTGAATTTCTAAATTTCTAATTTTCTACTATTTAATAAGTCTTAATTAGTTTTAAAGTTATTAACTATTAATAGTTCAAACCATATCTGGATATCAATAACTTATCAAACCCGATATATATTAGTAGGATATGGCGATGCTCCATTGCTCGAATCCTCGAATTCAACGTTTTCTGAATTTCTAAATTTCTAATTTTCTACTATTTAATAAGTCTTAATTAGTTTTAAAGTTATTAACTATTAATAGTTCAAACCATATCTGGATATCAATAACTTATCAAACCCGATATATATTAGTAGGATATGGCGATGCTCCATTGCTCGAATCCTCGAATTCAACGTTTTCTGAATTTCTAAATTTCTAATTTTCTACTATTTAATAAGTCTTAATTAGTTTTAAAGTTATTAACTATTAATAGTTCAAACCATATCTGGATATCAATAACTTATCAAACCCGATATATATTAGTAGGATATGGCGATGCTCCATTGCTCGAATCCTCGAATTCAACGTTTTCTGAATTTCTAAATTTCTAATTTTCTACTATTTAATAAGTCTTAATTAGTTTTAAAGTTATTAACTATTAATAGTTCAAACCATATCTGGATATCAATAACTTATCAAACCCGATATATATTAGTAGGATATGGCGATGCTCCATTGCTCGAATCCTCGAATTCAACGTTTTCTGAATTTCTAAATTTCTAATTTTCTACTATTTAATAAGTCTTAATTAGTTTTAAAGTTATTAACTATTAATAGTTCAAACCATATCTGGATATCAATAACTTATCAAACCCGATATATATTAGTAGGATATGGCGATGCTCCATTGCTCGAATCCTCGAATTCAACGTTTTCTGAATTTCTAAATTTCTAATTTTCTACTATTTAATAAGTCTTAATTAGTTTTAAAGTTATTAACTATTAATAGTTCAAACCATATCTGGATATCAATAACTTATCAAACCCGATATATATTAGTAGGATATGGCGATGCTCCATTGCTCGAATCCTCGAATTCAACGTTTTCTGAATTTCTAAATTTCTAATTTTCTACTATTTAATAAGTCTTAATTAGTTTTAAAGTTATTAACTATTAATAGTTCAAACCATATCTGGATATCAATAACTTATCAAACCCGATATATATTAGTAGGATATGGCGATGCTCCATTGCTCGAATCCTCGAATTCAACGTTTTCTGAATTTCTAAATTTCTAATTTTCTACTATTTAATAAGTCTTAATTAGTTTTAAAGTTATTAACTATTAATAGTTCAAACCATATCTGGATATCAATAACTTATCAAACCCGATATATATTAGTAGGATATGGCGATGCTCCATTGCTCGAATCCTCGAATTCAACGTTTTCTGAATTTCTAAATTTCTAATTTTCTACTATTTAATAAGTCTTAATTAGTTTTAAAGTTATTAACTATTAATAGTTCAAACCATATCTGGATATCAATAACTTATCAAACCCGATATATATTAGTAGGATATGGCGATGCTCCATTGCTCGAATCCTCGAATTCAACGTTTTCTGAATTTCTAAATTTCTAATTTTCTACTATTTAATAAGTCTTAATTAGTTTTAAAGTTATTAACTATTAATAGTTCAAACCATATCTGGATATCAATAACTTATCAAACCCGATATATATTAGTAGGATATGGCGATGCTCCATTGCTCGAATCCTCGAATTCAACGTTTTCTGAATTTCTAAATTTCTAATTTTCTACTATTTAATAAGTCTTAATTAGTTTTAAAGTTATTAACTATTAATAGTTCAAACCATATCTGGATATCAATAACTTATCAAACCCGATATATATTAGTAGGATATGGCGATGCTCCATTGCTCGAATCCTCGAATTCAACGTTTTCTGAATTTCTAAATTTCTAATTTTCTACTATTTAATAAGTCTTAATTAGTTTTAAAGTTATTAACTATTAATAGTTCAAACCATATCTGGATATCAATAACTTATCAAACCCGATATATATTAGTAGGATATGGCGATGCTCCATTGCTCGAATCCTCGAATTCAACGTTTTCTGAATTTCTAAATTTCTAATTTTCTACTATTTAATAAGTCTTAATTAGTTTTAAAGTTATTAACTATTAATAGTTCAAACCATATCTGGATATCAATAACTTATCAAACCCGATATATATTAGTAGGATATGGCGATGCTCCATTGCTCGAATCCTCGAATTCAACGTTTTCTGAATTTCTAAATTTCTAATTTTCTACTATTTAATAAGTCTTAATTAGTTTTAAAGTTATTAACTATTAATAGTTCAAACCATATCTGGATATCAATAACTTATCAAACCCGATATATATTAGTAGGATATGGCGATGCTCCATTGCTCGAATCCTCGAATTCAACGTTTTCTGAATTTCTAAATTTCTAATTTTCTACTATTTAATAAGTCTTAATTAGTTTTAAAGTTATTAACTATTAATAGTTCAAACCATATCTGGATATCAATAACTTATCAAACCCGATATATATTAGTAGGATATGGCGATGCTCCATTGCTCGAATCCTCGAATTCAACGTTTTCTGAATTTCTAAATTTCTAATTTTCTACTATTTAATAAGTCTTAATTAGTTTTGAAGTTATTAACTATTAATAGTTCAAACCATATCTGGATATCAATAACTTATCAAACCCGATATATATTAGTAGGATATGGCGATGCTCCATTGCTCGAATCCTCGAATTCAACGTTTTCTGAATTTCTAAATTTCTAATTTTCTACTATTTAATAAGTCTTAATTAGTTTTAAAGTTATTAACTATTAATAGTTCAAACCATATCTGGATATCAATAACTTATCAAACCCGATATATATTAGTAGGATATGGCGATGCTCCATTGCTCGAATCCTCGAATTCAACGTTTTCTGAATTTCTAAATTTCTAATTTTCTACTATTTAATAAGTCTTAATTAGTTTTAAAGTTATTAACTATTAATAGTTCAAACCATATCTGGATATCAATAACTTATCAAACCCGATATATATTAGTAGGATATGGCGATGCTCCATTGCTCGAATCCTCGAATTCAACGTTTTCTGAATTTCTAAATTTCTAATTTTCTACTATTTAATAAGTCTTAATTAGTTTTAAAGTTATTAACTATTAATAGTTCAAACCATATCTGGATATCAATAACTTATCAAACCCGATATATATTAGTAGGATATGGCGATGCTCCATTGCTCGAATCCTCGAATTCAACGTTTTCTGAATTTCTAAATTTCTAATTTTCTACTATTTAATAAGTCTTAATTAGTTTTAAAGTTATTAACTATTAATAGTTCAAACCATATCTGGATATCAATAACTTATCAAACCCGATATATATTAGTAGGATATGGCGATGCTCCATTGCTCGAATCCTCGAATTCAACGTTTTCTGAATTTCTAAATTTCTAATTTTCTACTATTTAATAAGTCTTAATTAGTTTTAAAGTTATTAACTATTAATAGTTCAAACCATATCTGGATATCAATAACTTATCAAACCCGATATATATTAGTAGGATATGGCGATGCTCCATTGCTCGAATCCTCGAATTCAACGTTTTCTGAATTTCTAAATTTCTAATTTTCTACTATTTAATAAGTCTTAATTAGTTTTAAAGTTATTAACTATTAATAGTTCAAACCATATCTGGATATCAATAACTTATCAAACCCGATATATATTAGTAGGATATGGCGATGCTCCATTGCTCGAATCCTCGAATTCAACGTTTTCTGAATTTCTAAATTTCTAATTTTCTACTATTTAATAAGTCTTAATTAGTTTTAAAGTTATTAACTATTAATAGTTCAAACCATATCTGGATATCAATAACTTATCAAACCCGATATATATTAGTAGGATATGGCGATGCTCCATTGCTCGAATCCTCGAATTCAACGTTTTCTGAATTTCTAAATTTCTAATTTTCTACTATTTAATAAGTCTTAATTAGTTTTAAAGTTATTAACTATTAATAGTTCAAACCATATCTGGATATCAATAACTTATCAAACCCGATATATATTAGTAGGATATGGCGATGCTCCATTGCTCGAATCCTCGAATTCAACGTTTTCTGAATTTCTAAATTTCTAATTTTCTACTATTTAATAAGTCTTAATTAGTTTTAAAGTTATTAACTATTAATAGTTCAAACCATATCTGGATATCAATAACTTATCAAACCCGATATATATTAGTAGGATATGGCGATGCTCCATTGCTCGAATCCTCGAATTCAACGTTTTCTGAATTTCTAAATTTCTAATTTTCTACTATTTAATAAGTCTTAATTAGTTTTAAAGTTATTAACTATTAATAGTTCAAACCATATCTGGATATCAATAACTTATCAAACCCGATATATATTAGTAGGATATGGCGATGCTCCATTGCTCGAATCCTCGAATTCAACGTTTTCTGAATTTCTAAATTTCTAATTTTCTACTATTTAATAAGTCTTAATTAGTTTTGAAGTTATTAACTATTAATAGTTCAAACCATATCTGGATATCAATAACTTATCAAACCCGATATATATTAGTAGGATATGGCGATGCTCCATTGCTCGAATCCTCGAATTCAACGTTTTCTGAATTTCTAAATTTCTAATTTTCTACTATTTAATAAGTCTTAATTAGTTTTAAAGTTATTAACTATTAATAGTTCAAACCATATCTGGATATCAATAACTTATCAAACCCGATATATATTAGTAGGATATGGCGATGCTCCATTGCTCGAATCCTCGAATTCAACGTTTTCTGAATTTCTAAATTTCTAATTTTCTACTATTTAATAAGTCTTAATTAGTTTTAAAGTTATTAACTATTAATAGTTCAAACCATATCTGGATATCAATAACTTATCAAACCCGATATATATTAGTAGGATATGGCGATGCTCCATTGCTCGAATCCTCGAATTCAACGTTTTCTGAATTTCTAAATTTCTAATTTTCTACTATTTAATAAGTCTTAATTAGTTTTGAAGTTATTAACTATTAATAGTTCAAACCATATCTGGATATCAATAACTTATCAAACCCGATATATATTAGTAGGATATGGCGATGCTCCATTGCTCGAATCCTCGAATTCAACGTTTTCTGAATTTCTAAATTTCTAATTTTCTACTATTTAATAAGTCTTAATTAGTTTTAAAGTTATTAACTATTAATAGTTCAAACCATATCTGGATATCAATAACTTATCAAACCCGATATATATTAGTAGGATATGGCGATGCTCCATTGCTCGAATCCTCGAATTCAACGTTTTCTGAATTTCTAAATTTCTAATTTTCTACTATTTAATAAGTCTTAATTAGTTTTAAAGTTATTAACTATTAATAGTTCAAACCATATCTGGATATCAATAACTTATCAAACCCGATATATATTAGTAGGATATGGCGATGCTCCATTGCTCGAATCCTCGAATTCAACGTTTTCTGAATTTCTAAATTTCTAATTTTCTACTATTTAATAAGTCTTAATTAGTTTTAAAGTTATTAACTATTAATAGTTCAAACCATATCTGGATATCAATAACTTATCAAACCCGATATATATTAGTAGGATATGGCGATGCTCCATTGCTCGAATCCTCGAATTCAACGTTTTCTGAATTTCTAAATTTCTAATTTTCTACTATTTAATAAGTCTTAATTAGTTTTAAAGTTATTAACTATTAATAGTTCAAACCATATCTGGATATCAATAACTTATCAAACCCGATATATATTAGTAGGATATGGCGATGCTCCATTGCTCGAATCCTCGAATTCAACGTTTTCTGAATTTCTAAATTTCTAATTTTCTACTATTTAATAAGTCTTAATTAGTTTTTAAAGTTATTAACTATTAATAGTTCAAACCATATCTGGATATCAATAACTTATCAAACCCGATATATATTAGTAGGATATGGCGATGCTCCATTGCTCGAATCCTCGAATTCAACGTTTTCTGAATTTCTAAATTTCTAATTTTCTACTATTTAATAAGTCTTAATTAGTTTTAAAGTTATTAACTATTAATAGTTCAAACCATATCTGGATATCAATAACTTATCAAACCCGATATATATTAGTAGGATATGGCGATGCTCCATTGCTCGAATCCTCGAATTCAACGTTTTCTGAATTTCTAAATTTCTAATTTTCTACTATTTAATAAGTCTTAATTAGTTTTGAAGTTATTAACTATTAATAGTTCAAACCATATCTGGATATCAATAACTTATCAAACCCGATATATATTAGTAGGATATGGCGATGCTCCATTGCTCGAATCCTCGAATTCAACGTTTTCTGAATTTCTAAATTTCTAATTTTCTACTATTTAATAAGTCTTAATTAGTTTTAAAGTTATTAACTATTAATAGTTCAAACCATATCTGGATATCAATAACTTATCAAACCCGATATATATTAGTAGGATATGGCGATGCTCCATTGCTCGAATCCTCGAATTCAACGTTTTCTGAATTTCTAAATTTCTAATTTTCTACTATTTAATAAGTCTTAATTAGTTTTAAAGTTATTAACTATTAATAGTTCAAACCATATCTGGATATCAATAACTTATCAAACCCGATATATATTAGTAGGATATGGCGATGCTCCATTGCTCGAATCCTCGAATTCAACGTTTTCTGAATTTCTAAATTTCTAATTTTCTACTATTTAATAAGTCTTAATTAGTTTTAAAGTTATTAACTATTAATAGTTCAAACCATATCTGGATATCAATAACTTATCAAACCCGATATATATTAGTAGGATATGGCGATGCTCCATTGCTCGAATCCTCGAATTCAACGTTTTCTGAATTTCTAAATTTCTAATTTTCTACTATTTAATAAGTCTTAATTAGTTTTAAAGTTATTAACTATTAATAGTTCAAACCATATCTGGATATCAATAACTTATCAAACCCGATATATATTAGTAGGATATGGCGATGCTCCATTGCTCGAATCCTCGAATTCAACGTTTTCTGAATTTCTAAATTTCTAATTTTCTACTATTTAATAAGTCTTAATTAGTTTTGAAGTTATTAACTATTAATAGTTCAAACCATATCTGGATATCAATAACTTATCAAACCCGATATATATTAGTAGGATATGGCGATGCTCCATTGCTCGAATCCTCGAATTCAACGTTTTCTGAATTTCTAAATTTCTAATTTTCTACTATTTAATAAGTCTTAATTAGTTTTGAAGTTATTAACTATTAATAGTTCAAACCATATCTGGATATCAATAACTTATCAAACCCGATATATATTAGTAGGATATGGCGATGCTCCATTGCTCGAATCCTCGAATTCAACGTTTTCTGAATTTCTAAATTTCTAATTTTCTACTATTTAATAAGTCTTAATTAGTTTTAAAGTTATTAACTATTAATAGTTCAAACCATATCTGGATATCAATAACTTATCAAACCCGATATATATTAGTAGGATATGGCGATGCTCCATTGCTCGAATCCTCGAATTCAACGTTTTCTGAATTTCTAAATTTCTAATTTTCTACTATTTAATAAGTCTTAATTAGTTTTGAAGTTATTAACTATTAATAGTTCAAACCATATCTGGATATCAATAACTTATCAAACCCGATATATATTAGTAGGATATGGCGATGCTCCATTGCTCGAATCCTCGAATTCAACGTTTTCTGAATTTCTAAATTTCTAATTTTCTACTATTTAATAAGTCTTAATTAGTTTTGAAGTTATTAACTATTAATAGTTCAAACCATATCTGGATATCAATAACTTATCAAACCCGATATATATTAGTAGGATATGGCGATGCTCCATTGCTCGAATCCTCGAATTCAACGTTTTCTGAATTTCTAAATTTCTAATTTTCTACTATTTAATAAGTCTTAATTAGTTTTGAAGTTATTAACTATTAATAGTTCAAACCATATCTGGATATCAATAACTTATCAAACCCGATATATATTAGTAGGATATGGCGATGCTCCATTGCTCGAATCCTCGAATTCAACGTTTTCTGAATTTCTAAATTTCTAATTTTCTACTATTTAATAAGTCTTAATTAGTTTTAAAGTTATTAACTATTAATAGTTCAAACCATATCTGGATATCAATAACTTATCAAACCCGATATATATTAGTAGGATATGGCGATGCTCCATTGCTCGAATCCTCGAATTCAACGTTTTCTGAATTTCTAAATTTCTAATTTTCTACTATTTAATAAGTCTTAATTAGTTTTAAAGTTATTAACTATTAATAGTTCAAACCATATCTGGATATCAATAACTTATCAAACCCGATATATATTAGTAGGATATGGCGATGCTCCATTGCTCGAATCCTCGAATTCAACGTTTTCTGAATTTCTAAATTTCTAATTTTCTACTATTTAATAAGTCTTAATTAGTTTTGAAGTTATTAACTATTAATAGTTCAAACCATATCTGGATATCAATAACTTATCAAACCCGATATATATTAGTAGGATATGGCGATGCTCCATTGCTCGAATCCTCGAATTCAACGTTTTCTGAATTTCTAAATTTCTAATTTTCTACTATTTAATAAGTCTTAATTAGTTTTAAAGTTATTAACTATTAATAGTTCAAACCATATCTGGATATCAATAACTTATCAAACCCGATATATATTAGTAGGATATGGCGATGCTCCATTGCTCGAATCCTCGAATTCAACGTTTTCTGAATTTCTAAATTTCTAATTTTCTACTATTTAATAAGTCTTAATTAGTTTTAAAGTTATTAACTATTAATAGTTCAAACCATATCTGGATATCAATAACTTATCAAACCCGATATATATTAGTAGGATATGGCGATGCTCCATGCTCGAATCCTCGAATTCAACGTTTTCTGAATTTCTAAATTTCTAATTTTCTACTATTTAATAAGTCTTAATTAGTTTTGAAGTTATTAACTATTAATAGTTCAAACCATATCTGGATATCAATAACTTATCAAACCCGATATATATTAGTAGGATATGGCGATGCTCCATTGCTCGAATCCTCGAATTCAACGTTTTCTGAATTTCTAAATTTCTAATTTTCTACTATTTAATAAGTCTTAATTAGTTTTAAAGTTATTAACTATTAATAGTTCAAACCATATCTGGATATCAATAACTTATCAAACCCGATATATATTAGTAGGATATGGCGATGCTCCATTGCTCGAATCCTCGAATTCAACGTTTTCTGAATTTCTAAATTTCTAATTTTCTACTATTTAATAAGTCTTAATTAGTTTTAAAGTTATTAACTATTAATAGTTCAAACCATATCTGGATATCAATAACTTATCAAACCCGATATATATTAGTAGGATATGGCGATGCTCCATTGCTCGAATCCTCGAATTCAACGTTTTCTGAATTTCTAAATTTCTAATTTTCTACTATTTAATAAGTCTTAATTAGTTTTAAAGTTATTAACTATTAATAGTTCAAACCATATCTGGATATCAATAACTTATCAAACCCGATATATATTAGTAGGATATGGCGATGCTCCATTGCTCGAATCCTCGAATTCAACGTTTTCTGAATTTCTAAATTTCTAATTTTCTACTATTTAATAAGTCTTAATTAGTTTTAAAGTTATTAACTATTAATAGTTCAAACCATATCTGGATATCAATAACTTATCAAACCCGATATATATTAGTAGGATATGGCGATGCTCCATTGCTCGAATCCTCGAATTCAACGTTTTCTGAATTTCTAATTTCTAATTTTCTACTATTTAATAAGTCTTAATTAGTTTTAAAGTTATTAACTATTAATAGTTCAAACCATATCTGGATATCAATAACTTATCAAACCCGATATATATTAGTAGGATATGGCGATGCTCCATTGCTCGAATCCTCGAATTCAACGTTTTCTGAATTTCTAAATTTCTAATTTTCTACTATTTAATAAGTCTTAATTAGTTTTGAAGTTATTAACTATTAATAGTTCAAACCATATCTGGATATCAATAACTTATCAAACCCGATATATATTAGTAGGATATGGCGATGCTCCATTGCTCGAATCCTCGAATTCAACGTTTTCTGAATTTCTAAATTTCTAATTTTCTACTATTTAATAAGTCTTAATTAGTTTTGAAGTTATTAACTATTAATAGTTCAAACCATATCTGGATATCAATAACTTATCAAACCCGATATATATTAGTAGGATATGGCGATGCTCCATTGCTCGAATCCTCGAATTCAACGTTTTCTGAATTTCTAAATTTCTAATTTTCTACTATTTAATAAGTCTTAATTAGTTTTAAAGTTATTAACTATTAATAGTTCAAACCATATCTGGATATCAATAACTTATCAAACCCGATATATATTAGTAGGATATGGCGATGCTCCATTGCTCGAATCCTCGAATTCAACGTTTTCTGAATTTCTAAATTTCTAATTTTCTACTATTTAATAAGTCTTAATTAGTTTTAAAGTTATTAACTATTAATAGTTCAAACCATATCTGGATATCAATAACTTATCAAACCCGATATATATTAGTAGGATATGGCGATGCTCCATTGCTCGAATCCTCGAATTCAACGTTTTCTGAATTTCTAAATTTCTAATTTTCTACTATTTAATAAGTCTTAATTAGTTTTTGAAGTTATTAACTATTAATAGTTCAAACCATATCTGGATATCAATAACTTATCAAACCGATATATATTAGTAGGATATGGCGATGCTCCATTGCTCGAATCCTCGAATTCAACGTTTTCTGAATTTCTAAATTTCTAATTTTCTACTATTTAATAAGTCTTAATTAGTTTTAAAGTTATTAACTATTAATAGTTCAAACCATATCTGGATATCAATAACTTATCAAACCCGATATATATTAGTAGGATATGGCGATGCTCCATTGCTCGAATCCTCGAATTCAACGTTTTCTGAATTTCTAAATTTCTAATTTTCTACTATTTAATAAGTCTTAATTAGTTTTAAAGTTATTAACTATTAATAGTTCAAACCATATCTGGATATCAATAACTTATCAAACCCGATATATATTAGTAGGATATGGCGATGCTCCATTGCTCGAATCCTCGAATTCAACGTTTTCTGAATTTCTAAATTTCTAATTTTCTACTATTTAATAAGTCTTAATTAGTTTTGAAGTTATTAACTATTAATAGTTCAAACCATATCTGGATATCAATAACTTATCAAACCCGATATATATTAGTAGGATATGGCGATGCTCCATTGCTCGAATCTCGAATTCAACGTTTTCTGAATTTCTAAATTTCTAATTTTCTACTATTTAATAAGTCTTAATTAGTTTTAAAGTTATTAACTATTAATAGTTCAAACCATATCTGGATATCAATAACTTATCAAACCCGATATATATTAGTAGGATTATGGCGATGCTCCATTGCTCGAATCCTCGAATTCAACGTTTTCTGAATTTCTAAATTTCTAATTTTCTACTATTTAATAAGTCTTAATTAGTTTTAAAGTTATTAACTATTAATAGTTCAAACCATATCTGGATATCAATAACTTATCAAACCCGATATATATTAGTAGGATATGGCGATGCTCCATTGCTCGAATCCTCGAATTCAACGTTTTCTGAATTTCTAAATTTCTAATTTTCTACTATTTAATAAGTCTTAATTAGTTTTGAAGTTATTAACTATTAATAGTTCAAACCATATCTGGATATCAATAACTTATCAAACCCGATATATATTAGTAGGATATGGCGATGCTCCATTGCTCGAATCCTCGAATTCAACGTTTTCTGAATTTCTAAATTTCTAATTTTCTACTATTTAATAAGTTCTTAATTAGTTTTGAAGTTATTAACTATTAATAGTTCAAACCATATCTGGATATCAATAACTTATCAAACCCGATATATATTAGTAGGATATGGCGATGCTCCATTGCTCGAATCTCGAATTCAACGTTTTCTGAATTTCTAAATTTCTAATTTTCTACTATTTAATAAGTCTTAATTAGTTTTGAAGTTATTAA
Organism: Microglena sp. YARC; assembly: GCA_022414725.1. NCBI lineage: Eukaryota > Viridiplantae > Chlorophyta > Chlorophyceae > Chlamydomonadales > Chlamydomonadaceae > Microglena > Microglena sp. YARC. The sequence goes on along the minus strand of JAJSRW010001293.1, from coordinate 5,920 downwards.
CTATTAATAGTTCAAACCATATCTGGATATCAATAACTTATCAAACCCGATATATATTAGTAGGATATGGCGATGCTCCATTGCTCGAATCCTCGAATTCAACGTTTTCTGAATTTCTAAATTTCTAATTTTCTACTATTTAATAAGTCTTAATTAGTTTTGAAGTTATTAACTATTAATAGTTCAAACCATATCTGGATATCAATAACTTATCAAACCCGATATATATTAGTAGGATATGGCGATGCTCCATTGCTCGATCCTCGAATTTCTAAATTTCTAATTTTCTACTATTTATAGTCTTAATTAGTTTTAAAGTTATTAACTATTAATAGTTCAAACCATATCTGGATATCATAACTTATCAAACCCGATATATATTAGTAGGATATGGGCGATGCTCCATTGCTCGAATCCTCGAATTCAACGTTTCTGAATTTCTAAATTTCTAAATTTTCTACTATTTAAAAGTCTTAATTAGTTTGAAGTTATTAACACTATTAATCAGTTCAACCATCTGGATATCAATAACTTATCGCTCCATATTATTTAGTAGATATTTTTCGAATTCTATTTTAATTTCTAAATTTATAAGTCTTAATTAGTTTTTAGTTATGTAACTCATTTAATAGTTTTCAAGTTTTAACCAATTCACCATAGGTGGCGTGGTGCGCGGGTGAGTCTCGAATATTTAATAAGACCACTTGGTCGCATCACGTTATCTTAATTATTGCTCGGCGTATGGCCTCCTCGAACAGTTCAGACGTTTTGCTGCTGAAAGTAAATTAAGTGGTTTTCTACGTGAGTCTCTACAGTAGATGAAGCTCAATATTAATCGTAAGTACGTAACTCGCGATTAATAGTTCAAACCATCACTGAGTGCTGAACAAGATCGATCAGAGCATGGCCGACGAGTCCACACTATTCTGTAATGGCTATCAAATTCAAGCGTCGTGTGTCGATCAATTCAGATTACAGAATCGTACAGTGATAATCCGGGCAGTACTCAAAACTCTATCAACCACCGACACTATATTGTAGATTATGCTCTGAGCATGCCGATTGCGTCGAACGTCAACGTTTTCCGAATAGTCTAAATCCAATATTCTACTGTATCTTACAAGTCGTTACAATGTGAGTTCACAAGATATAACTATAAACGTCTACAGACATATCGTGTCGAATACAATCATCTGTATCCAAAAGGCGCCGGATATCCATATAGTAGCGCATCATGGCGATGCTCCACCGCTCGCAATCCTCGATTCAACGTTCTGAATTCTACCATATTCTCTAATATTTCTCACTATATATATAATCAAGTCTTTCTAATATAGTTTCCTCGAACAGTATTACCTAATATAAATCCGTATCTCCAACCATATCTGCCGATATCTCAATAACTCCTATCCTAAATACCCAATATATCATTCTAGTAGGAATCATGGCGCACTGCCTCCATTCTGCCTCCGCAATCTGGATTCAACGTTTTCTGGCAATTCTAAAATTTCAAATTTCTCATCTCATTTAATAAGTCTCAATTAGTTCTGACAGTATTACACCTAATTAAGCCTTCAACTCACCATCATACTGGATATTCCAATTAACACTCTATCAAATACCCGGCATATATCATTAAGTACTGCATATGCGGCGATGCTCCATTGCTCGAATTCCTCGATCTCAAACAGTTCCTTCATATTCTAATCTTTCACTATAACTTCTATTCTACTATTTCTCAACTAAGTTCTTACATTATCCAGATTTAATAGTTCCAGTTACAACTAATATACACTAGTCTCCAAACTCTATACTGGATCATCACATAATCCACTTATCAAATACCCGCATACTCATATCTAGTGCATACGCACATTTCATCGAGTGCGATCCTCAAGCTCCATTGCTCGAATCTCGCAATTCACGTTCTTTCTCGAATTCTCACTAAATTTCTCAATTCTTCTACTATTTAATAAGTCTTTATAGTTTATAAAGTTTAACTATTAATAGTTCAAAACGGAAAGTTCATTGGATATCAATAACTTATCAAACCCGATATATATTGTAGGATATGACGACTGCTCCATGCTCGATCTCGAATTCAACGTTTTCTTATTTCTAAATTTTCTAATTGTTCTACACTATGTTAAATAAGTCTTAAATTAGTTTTTAAAGTTAAGTTTAACTATAATAGTTTCAAACCATAATCTGGGATATCAATTACTTAATCAAACGATATATATTATAGTAGGATAATGGCGATGCTCCATTGGCTCGAACGTCCTCGAATTCAACTTTTCTGAAATTTAAATATTTCTAAATTTTCTACTATTTAATAAGTCTTAAATTTAGTTTTGAAGTTATTAACTATTAATTATTTCAAACCATATCTGGATATCAAATAACTTATCAAACCGATAGATATTAGGAGATATGGGCGATGCTCCATGCTCGAATCCTCGACATTCAACGTTTTTCTGAATTCTAATTTAAATTTTCTACTATTTCATAATATTATTTAGTTTAAAGTTATTAACTATTATAGTTTCAAACATATCTGGATATCAAATAACTTATCAAACCGATATATAGTTAGTAGGATTATGGCGATGCTCCCATCGCTCGAATCCTCGAATTCACACGTTTTCTGAATTTCTAAAATTCTATTTTTTACTAATTTTAATAAGTCCTTATTATGTTTTGAAGTTATTAACAGTATTAATCAGTTTTCAAACCATAATCTGATATCAATAACTTATCAAACCCGATATATATTAGTTAATTGTGTATATGGCGGATGCTCCAATTGGCTCGAATCCTCGAATTCAACGTTTTTTCTGATATTTCTAATTTCTAATTTTTCTACTATTATTAATAAGTCTTAATTAGTTTATATAGTTTATTAACTATTATAGTTTTTTCAAACCATATCTGGATATCAAAACTTATAAAACCGATATAATATTAGTAAATATGGCGATGGCCTCTTATTGCTCGAATCTCTCGAATTCAACTTTTCTGATTTCTAAATTTCTAATTTTCTATCTATTTAATAAGTCCTTAATTAGTTTTAAGTTAGTAACCTATTAATAGTTTCAAACGCATATCTGGATATCAAATAAGCTTATCAAACCCGAATATATATTAAGTAGGATATGGCGATGCTCCATTGCTCGAATCCTCGATTCAACGTTTTCTCTGAATTTCGTTAATTTCTAATTTTTCTACTATTTTAATAAGTCTTAAATTAGTGTTTAAAAGTTATTTAATATTAATAGTTCAAACCGATATCTGGAAATATCAATACTTATACAAACCCGATATATATGTTAGTAGGAATATGGCGATGCTCCATTGCTCGAAATCCTACGAATTCAACGTTTTTTTGAATTTTCTAATTTCTACTATTTAATAAGTCTTAATTAGTTTAAAGTTGTTGAACTATTAATAGTTCAAACCATATCTGGATATCAATAACTTATCAAACCCGATATATATTAGTAGGATAGTTGGCGATGCTAGCCATTGCTCGAATCCTCGAATTCAACGTTTTTCTGAATTCTAAATTTCTAATTTTCTACTATTTAATAATCCTTAATTAAGTTTTTGAAGTTATTACTATTAATAGTTCAAACCATATCTGGATACTCAACTAAACTTATCAAACCGATATATTAATTAGTAGGATATGGCGATTGCCTCCAATCGCTCGAAATCCCTCGAATTCAACTGTTTTTCTGAATTTCTAAAATTTCTATTTTTCTTTACTATTAAATAAGTCTTATTAGTTTGAAAAGTTATTAACTATTAATAGTTCAAACCATAATTGGATATCATACTTATCAAACCCAGGATATAGTATTAGTAGGATATGGCGATGCTCATTGCTCAATCCTCGAATTCAAACGTTTGTCTGAGATTTCTAAATTTTCTTAATTTTCTACTATTGTAATAAGTCTTATTTAGTTTTTATAGTATTAACTTTATTAAATAGTTCAAAACATATCTGTGATTATCTAATAATTAATCGCAAAACAGATATATATTAGTAGGATATGGGCGATGCTCTATTGCCTCGAATCCTTCGAATTCACGTTTTCTGAAATTTCTAAATTTAAAATTTTCTAACGATATTTAAATGAGTCTTATTAGTTTTAAAAGTTAGTAACTTATATAATAGTTCAACATATCTGGGATATACAATAACTTATCAAAACCCGATTATATTATAGGAATATGGCGATGTCCAATTGGCTCGAATCTCGAATTCAACCGTTTCTGAATTTCTAAATTTTAAAATTTTTTCTTACTATTTCATAAGTTCTTATTAAGTGTTTAAAGTTATTAACTATTAATAAGTTCAAACATATCTGGGATATCAAATAACTTAATCAACCCGATATATATTAGTAGGATATGGCGGATGCTCATCGCTCGAATTCGAATTCAACGTTTTCTGAATTTCTAAATTTCTATTTTTCTACTATTTAATAAGTCTTAATTAGTTTTGAAGTTATTTAACTATTAATAGTTCAAAACAATATCTGGATATCAATAACTTATCAAACCGATATATAACATTGCTCGAATCTCGAATTCAAAGTTTTTCTGAATTCTAATTTCTAATTTTCTACTGATTTAATAAGTCTAATTAGTTTTATAGTTATTAAACTATTAATAGTTTCAAACATATCTGGATATCATAACTTATCAAAACCCGATATATTAATTTAGTAAGTATATGGCGATGCTCTATTGGCTCGAAATCCTCGAAATTCACAACGTTTTTTCCTGAATTTCTAATTTAAAATTTTCTACTATTTAATAGTCTTAATTAGTTTTAAAGTTAGTAACTATTAATAGTTTCCAAACATATCTGGATATCAATAACCTCTATCAAAACGATATATAGTTTTAGTTAGGATAATGGCGATTGCTCGCCATTAGCTCGAATCCTCGAATTCAACGTTTTATGAATTCTAAATTTCTAATTTTCTACTATTTAATAGTCTTATAGTAGTTTTAAAGTTATTAACTATTAATAGATTTCAACCATATCTGATACAATAACTTATCAAACGATATATATTAAGTAGGTATGGCGATGCTCCATTGCTCGAATCCTCGAATTCAACGTTTTCTGATTTTCTAAAATTTCCTACTATTAATAAGTCTAATTAGTTTTAAAGTTTTGTTAACTATAATAGTTCAAACATATCTGGATATCAATAACTTATCAACCGATATATATTAGTAGGATATGGCGATGCTCCATTGCTCGAATCCTCAAGAAATTCAACGTTATATACTGAATTTTCTAAATTTCTAATTTCTACTATTTAAATAAGTCTATAATTAGTTTTTGAAGTTATTAACTATTAATAGTTCAAACCATATCTGGATATCATATACTTATCAAACCCAGGATATATATTAGTAGGATTATGGGCGATGCTCCATTGCTCGAATCCTCGATTCCAACGTGTTTCTTTAATTTTCTAATTCTAATTTTTCTACTATTTAATAAGTCTTAATTATTTTGAAGTATTAATATTAATAGTTCAAAACGCATATCTGGATAGTCAAATAACTGTATCAAACCCGATATATAATTAGGTAGGATATGGCGATGCTCCGATTTCTCGATCCTCGAAATTCAACGTTTTCTGAGAATTTCTAAAATTTTCCTAATTTCCCTACTATTTAATAAGTCCTTTATTAGTTTTAAGTTATTAACTATTAATAGTTCAACACTCACTCTGGATATCAATAACTTATCAAACGATATATATATTATTGATGCTCATTGCTCGAATCCTCGAATTCACGTTTCTGATTTTCCTAATTTAAAATTTTCTACTATTTTCATAAGGTTTAATTAGTTTGAAGTTAACTGAACTATTAATAGTTCAAATTCCAA
>JAJSRW010000461.1:0-37168 GCA_022414725.1 Microglena sp. YARC | reverse complement strand
CCTGGACAAGGGGACGGTTGTTTATTGAATCGGAGAGCTAGGCAACATCAAATGTCTATGGCCGTACCAGCTGAGCGAGACACCAAACACAACCCATATGGCAGTGGGCAGGCCCACCCGTGAATCTGTCGAGGATGAGGCATTGGTGAATCAATAAAACATCTGTCAAGGGGGAATCACTGACTTCCTAACTAACCTTCATCATTCAATAGGCTGTCTCCTCACAGCCACAGTATGACACCATGTGCATTCGCATTTGAAGACACATCCGTCACGCAGAGGTCGTTCCCGAGAATGGCAGTCGGACAAAGCGAGTTCATTCTGTTCATCATCTAGTTGGCGGCCAACTCCAACCAATCTCCCCGACCCGGGTGCCGCCCTTCTTCTCCTTCTTCTTCCCTTCTTCTTCTCTTCTTCCTTCTGTCTTCCGACCCGTGATCACGATCGAAGTGCACTCCTTCGTTGGCGTAGTGCGCCTCATAACTCGCAGGTACTCAACCTCAGGATGTACATTTCGGTAGATACCGTCATCCCAGCGGTGTTCGTCCGTCACGATAATACTTGTCCGCCCTTCACACCTGCGACCTCGCCTCGCTCGAGCAGCTTTCAACTCAAGTCTCTGGTAGGGTGCTACCTTCATATACTATAACTCAATCCCATATACTCATATACTCATATACTCATATATCATATACTCTATTTACTCATATACTCTATACCTCATATACCCATATACTCATATATCTCACCATCGTCATCATACTCAATACTCATAACTCATATAGACGTGAAGTCCGTCATGTTTCCCCGACTATGGGCTGATCTCGTCGTAGTCGGTGTCAACCTCAATGCCATCTCCGGATGCACCTCGCCCTGGAGGAACTCCATCTGCAAACAATGCCTCCGATTATTGACCTGACTCTGCCATGCCCCTGTTTATCGTTCTTGTGCCGTAAGATCAGCACATGCACAGGGTACGTGGACGATTGGTTGTTTGATCCCAGTACAATCGGCATGTAAGTGTCCTCCGGATCTCCCCATCCTTACAACTTCAGCCGCATGGTACTTTGGGCCTACTTTGTCCCCGATTATTAACCTCCGTCTCTCTCGAAGGCGATTAACGATCGGTACTCAATGTACGTTCAGTTGACTCGTTCTGATCACGAACCCCGCGACAGCTATCTTCCACCGCCCGAATGATCCTGTCCAGTCCCCCGAACGTTGAATGCGACTCCTCTATAGGCCGGGGGACCTCTTGACCGTTCTTTGATCGCGTACGTACTTGGGACGTCGATGAAGGACCTGACTAATACAACCTTGGCTCGCATCTTGGCTACATCGCATTCACGCGAAGGACCCGCCTACTTTTGCCGACTATGGCATTGGCCCCGAATCGACTCCGACGATGGGGACAGAATCGAAGTCTTGGATAAACGACATATCATCTTCGTTCTGACGATTGGTCGGACAGGCTGGCTGGTCGTTGCAACGTGGCAACATCGCAGCTCGGTGCTGTGGACAGGGGTGTCTCAGCATCCCGACGCCCAAGCTTGATCTCGGGGGACTGGCACTGCGTGTCAGCGTGTAGCGTGTAGCGTGTAGCGTGTAGCGTGTAGCGTGTAGCGTGTAGCGTGTAGGCGTGGTAGCGTGTAGCAAGCTTGTAGGGGTAGCGTGTAGCGGTGTAGCTGTAGGCGGTGTAGCGTGTAGAAGGGCACGATCGAAGCGAAATCAACACCGACATTGTAGAAGCCGGGGTCGGTGCTAGTGCATGGAAACGTCCCCGGCCCGACCATGGAGGCGAGAGAGACATGTGCCTGAGTTCATGTGTTGAAGGAGTCGACGGTGGACATTGCACATGAACTCTTGCGCAGTACCGGGCGGATGAGCACAACAATTGGCGTGGGACAAGTTGAAAACTACATCCCGTTTGACATGCACGGTCGGGCTTCTGGACGTACCCATTACCTCGACTCGACACCTGTGCGACTGTGCGACTGTGCGACTGTGCGAACAATGCCTCTCGACACTGGCTAGCGGAGATGTCAAACTTCGTCCTGTCCCGAGAGGAATGAACAAGATGCTGTTGACCTCGTCCTCTGCTGGAGCCCTCCACGGAGTCGTAGACATCGATGCACTTTCGAGAAGGGTCTCGGACGTCCTCCGGCGGATGACAAGCACCATCGCACAGTAGCCCTAACCACACCAGGCGTTATGTCATCCGGGTGTAGGACGAGCTAACACGAACCCGGCGGAACGGACCTAGGCTCAAGACCAACAAGTCGGTCGGCGTCTTGCTCGTCATCCAGCAGGCCCATTGTCCCTCCATTCATCACCCACGGTGTCTGCCTTCACAGACACATTGGAGTAGACGCCGTCTCCATCACAGCTGTCGGAAAACGACTTGACACTAGCTCTCTTAGTCCCGCCGTGGTCAGCTAGTCGGACACCTAACGATGCGTAGTGGTATTGACATGTCTGTTCGCAGCAAACCAGTCAGCACCTTTTTGAGCTGCGTCAGACGGTCGAACAATGTCGTATGAACCTCGAACTGGCCTCACGTCCGTTGGGAGCGTCTCATATCTCCTGTTCTCCTCCGTTCTCCCGTTCTCCGTTCACATCGCACGGGCTCGGGATCAGCTCGCGCCGGATGCAGTTACGCGCCAGCATTCATGCGGACCAGAGTCGTGTACCATTCGATGGCACCCATCTCCATGACCGATACGTAGCCCAGCTCTACCTCATCATCCTTCGACTCCAGCCAGTCCGATGGGCCGTAGTGGAGCAGTACGAGGTCCTGAGCGCAAGTTGGGCCGATAAAGTCGGACACATGAGCAGGACGGGGCGATGTTCTCGACCCCGGCTCGACCCTCTTCATCTCCTCCTCAAGTGCAGCATTGAGGCTTGGCCATGTTCGAACTATGGCGGGTCCAGCTCTGTGGTGAAGGCGAAGTTTTATGATCAATGTCACCTCAGCATCTCTTATTCTATCTCCATCCCCACATTGACCGAGAACGTCCTGGGCGAGCCAGCGGACGTCCATGATCTTGGTCACACCTCTTGAGCATTCGCTGAGCATCATTCAAGTTGGATGGTACTACCTCTCCTTGTCGAATGACTCGATCTGGACCGTGACCTCACATTGCGTCAGATGGTCGTCATAGACGTTGTTCCACACGCCCTCGGTCTTCCGGTCTTCCGGTCTTCCGGTCTTCCGGTCTTCCGGTCTTCCGGTCTTCCGGTCTTCCGGTCTTCCGGTCTTCCGGTCTTCCGGTCTTCCGGTCTTCCGGTCTTCGGTCCGTCTTCCGGTCTTCGGTCTTCTGGGAAGCGACATAGTCCATGACATCGAAGCGCTTGGCCATCATCTCTTCAGCTTGTACTTGGTCGCGACTGCACGGACCATGTCAGCCACCTCATCCGGATCAGACATCGGTGCCGTGCCGAGAATGCGCGGACACCTCCATCTGGAAGAGTCTGACTATCCTAGGCACATTGGCCTTCACGCTGACAACCCCTTGATCTTGATGGTCATCGGGATGTCCCCTAGATTCCAGTCCCTGGGACGGGCGCTCGATGAAGGCATAGCACTTGTTGGCTACAAGCAACAGCCTTGACAACAACCCCTTCTTCCGACTCGATGACTATCCTTCCAACGGGGTGCCGGTCTTCAGGCGTTGAAGGAGTCAATCGACTTGGCAACCAACTGGTCTATGGTCTATGGTCTATGGTCTATGGTCTATGGTCTTGGTCTATGGTCTATTGGTCTATGGTCTTGGTCTATGGTCTATGGTCTATGGTCTATGGTCTATGGTCTATGGTTATGGTCTAATGGTCTATGGTCTATGGTCTATGGTCTATGGTCTATGGTCTATGGTCTATGGTCTATGGTCTATGGTCTGAACAACTCCACCGTCCGACACTTTGAATGAACACGGGTCGGTGTCACCGTAGAGCACAACTCCCCCGGAGCTTTCCACCGACCTGACCATCGCCGGACAATTGCCCCGCGCGATGCCAGGTAATGGCGGAAGCACATGGCCTCGAGGAATATCATTGCCCATTGGCCGAGGCGAGCATCCCGTAGATGCTGTTGCTCATGACCTTGATCTGGCTCTGGACCTCCTTAGCACAAGGGTGTCGCGAATTGGCCCCGACCTTGTAGCTGTTCCTCAGGTCGGTCAGTGTGTCCATCAGATTGGAGACCATCGAATCGCCATTGCTCTTGATCACGATCACACCCTCAGCCACCGCTGAGGTAGGCCATGCCCCCTCTTCAGACTGACTGCATCCTCAGCAGCTGTCATCAATGGACGAGACCTGTCGCGCGGGTCCGTCACCTATCAGATATCAGATATCAGACGGGCCGCCTCACCGTTGTCCATCATCGCTCGGTTACCATGACCGTGTTGTTGATGAATATGCCGAACCCGACCCGGATATGATCGAGGGGTACCATCGACTTTGACATCGGCACCGCCACATCAGCATGTAGAACCAGCCACTTGATCGAGTACCAAGCCGCCTTTGACATCGTAGCCGGTCCGCAACTTCCTCATGTCGATTGACATGCCCTTGAAGTAGGACACGGAGCAGAGGAGGCAGAAGGACATGACCCCCGTGTTGTGACCACAGAGTCCAGCATAGGGGACATCGACATTGACGCCAGGATTGCGCTCTTCTTCACGTTCACGATGTCGATCCTGTTAGACAGTTCGGCTATGAAGCATGAAGCTATGAAGCATGAAGCATGTAAGCATGAAGCATTGAAGCATGAAGCATGAAGCATGAAGCATGAAGCAATGAAGCATGAAGCATGAAGCATGAAGCAATGAGCATGAAGCATGAAGGTAGGCGGTCATGATGTTGTACACGATCATGTTCGATTGCCCCTTGGCGGTCTCATCTGCAAGATCAACCTTCATCTTCGAGCCCTTATCCCAGCTGATCCGACATGGCCCTGAGCGAGAAGCCGGCGGTGTACCTTGACCTCTCGGTCTTGAGCGGGTAGTACATCGTGTCCACCATCGTAGTGCCGTTTGCCAAAGTCCATCAGCGTTCCAACCCCTGAGTTGCCCAGCCTCCGCTCGATGAACACAGGCTCATCAACACCGGTGGGCATGTGCTGCCATTCTGGTGGAGTCGAACGAGTATCCGTTCCGTTGTGAACAGCCACGAAGTCGGGCGAGATCTTCCGGACAATGCGTATGACCAACGACCACCAGGTCGCTGAACAGGCCACCCTGTACAGCGTCAGGCTCTTCGCAAATGGCAAGGACCTCAGCCTGATGGCCAGCACGTCGTTGTCGTACGGCTTCACGTGCACGGTCTTGACCACGTACTTGGCCCTCACCCTCACGGGCGGATAACGATAGAGCACATGAGGGATCTCGCATCCCGGAGCTGGCATCCCGGTGGCCAGACGGTCGTCCGACACCATGGACGTCTCGATGTCAAGACCAACAGTCATGATGCCCTTTGGGAAGTGCACGTCAGACAGAGGCCGGGTGCCGGTGGTGAACACGGACGCCACCCATAATGGCGAAACATCCTCATGACTGTTTGGTCGGTGATCTTGCCAATGTCCATCCTGGGATCGACCTCGTCCTGGTACTCATCCGTCAATCGTCAATCGTCAATCGTCAATGGTGCGGACATGTTGGAGATCAAGTCAAGTTCGGGGGCAAGTTGATCTCGAATAGGACCTGATAGATGTACCTGATCATCCGATCTTCCTCGGACTCATGCACCTGATCATGATCGAGAACCGCAGTACCATGCCGCGGTGGGGTTGTAGGTCGATATTATGATCATGCCCTCCGACCGACTTCAGTCTGATCATATCCTCCATCCGGATCCTGTCCTTTGACAATGACGTTCATGGGGCTGGTCGGGCTGCCTTGCACAAGGAAGGTGTCGATGATTTTAATCGAACATGAATCTTAGTACGCGTTGTTCGTGACTATGCCATAGGCCTTATCGAAGGAGGCCGTGGAGTTTCTTGATCATGTACTTGTACAGACTCGCCAGGACATTCACTGGGGTCTTGGTCACCTTGGCCGATGGCCCTCGCGCGTTGTTCAACATCACAATACAATACAATACAATACAATACAGATACAATACAATACAATACAATACAATACAATACAATACAATACCAATGTTCGCTCCTAATTGCCGGTACATACAGCCACCTTCTCCTCCTTGACCAACTTGCTGTCGATGAATGGGCAGGGATATTCGACAATGGCCAAGATAATGACGTCGGGCTTCAGCTGGGCCCCGGTGATGATGTAGCTGAGTTCCAGTATGGCTTGGGAACCCATCGGGTCGTTCATTATCTTGATCTTGGTGAAGAGTCGGACTTTAACTTGAATGCTCTCCGACGTCTTTCCGCTCGCGCCATACAGCTCGGCAATGAAGCGTCCGATATTCGTGTCATGGCCGGTAGCTCCCTCACAGCAGCCTCTGCCCAGATCGGGGTCATCCTGAAGATGAACGTCCTACACGTTCCTACACGTCCTAACACGTCCTACACGTCCTACACGTCCTAACACGTCCTACACGTCCTACACGTCCTACACGTCCTACACGTCCTACACGTCCTACACGTCCTACACTTCCTACACTTCTCGGAGTCGATGTGACAGTCCATCGCATTGTCGCCACCATCTGTCGTCTGCTTCAGGCGCACCAGCGCGTAGTCCCGCGTAGTCCATCGCAGAATCTGAGGTAAGACAAGAGGAACATGCCCCAGATCTCGCCTCTGGAGTTTAAGGGCTTCTTTACGGTCCTGATGTCACATGGTCGAGCTACCCGATGTAACGACACCACGTTTGTCATTTGTCATTGGAGCTGGGTCCGATGAAGTCGCCTAGACCATCGGCGATGTCACCTTGTCGCTGTAGCTGGCGGAGGAGCACCGGTCACTGCAACTTGAAGGCGTCGCAACGTCAATCTCCCTCGAGCGATGTTCCGATGCAGTCGATTGAACTTCGTGTCCTAGCTCCGAGGCACGGGGTGTGATGAAGTCTGAGTGTCCTCTCCACCTCGCATCAGACACATGATCTTCCAAACCTGTTGAAGATCTTGGTCACGGTCGAGGTCAGCAGATCGACAGATGTGGACAAGCTGCGTTGTTCATCAAGGATGGTCGAGAGAATCGACATGATGCTTGTGTCGATGGACGTCCTGCCCTCCCAAGCACAAGAGCCGGAACCTGTCGCTCGTGTTGATCCTCGGAAGCACAGTCTCACATCGCTGATGACCTCATCCTTCATCCTTGCCACTTGCGACACAAGATCGATGTACCGTGATGTGCATAGTAGATAGTCATCTAATCACAGCTTGATCTCGTGGTGAGCTTTAGTCGGAGGCATCAACGGTCCAGGTTTCTGATTGCCCGTCCTTGGGTCGAATCAGCCCAGATCGAATGAAGAGGTCAGTCGATGACAGACTTGTCATGACGTCGGAGCCCTTGCTCCTCCTACTCAAGCCATCTTGGGCTATCGATCGACCGTTGGCCGAACTCGCACGTGCCACGCGTGTCAAGTACAAGGCCCACTGCGCTGACCGGATGCTGACGCTCTCCTTCGTATCATGAACGTGCACGGCATCAGGGACGCCGACTGTTGAACTGGTCCGTTTGATGCCTCCGACTAAAGGCTCACCATGGCAACAGATCAAGCTTCGTGATTAGGATGAACTAGACTAACTATGACCACATCACGGTACATCGATCTTGTGCGCAAGTGGCAAGGATGAAGGATGGAGGTCAAACCACATCAGCGATGATGAGGACTGTGCTTCGAGGATCAACACGAGCGACAGGTTCCGGCTCTTGTGCTTTGGGGAGGGCAGGACGTCCATCGACACAAGCATCATGTCGATTCTCTCGACCATCCTTGATGAACACGCAGCTTGTCCAATCTGTCGATCTGCTGACCTCGACGTGACCAAAGATCTTCAACAGGTTGGAAGATCATGTGTCTGAATGCGAGGGTGGAGAGGACCATCTCAGACTTCATCCACACCCGTGCCTCGGAGCTAGAGGACACGAAGTTCATCGACTGCATCGGACATCGCTCGAGGGAGATTGACGTTGCGACGCCTTCAAGTTGCAGTGACCGGTGCTCCTCCGCCAGCTACAGCGACAAGGTGACATCGGCCGATGGTCTAGGCGACTTCATCGGGACCGCAGCTCCAATGACAAATGACAAACGTGGGTGTCGTTACATCGGGTAGCTCGACCATGTGACATCAGGACCGTAAAGAAGCCCTTAAACTCCAGAGGCGAGATCTGGGGCATGTTCCTCTTGTCTTACCTCAAGATTCGCGATGGACTACGCGGGACTACGCGCTGGTGCGCCTGAAGCAGACGACAGATGGTTGGCGACAATGCGATGGACTGTCACATCGACTCCGAGAAGTGTAGGAGTGTAGGACGTGTAGGACGTGTAGGACGTTGTAGGACGTGTAGGACGTGTAGGACGTGTAGGACGTGTAGGACGTGTAGGACGTGTAGGACGTGTAGGACGTGTAGGACGTGTAGGACGTTCATTCTTCAGGATGACCCGATCTGGGCAGAGGCTGCTGTGAGGGAGCTACCGGCCATGACCACGAATATCGGACGCTTCATTGCCGAGCTGTATGGCGCGAGCGGAAAGACGTCGGAGAGCATCAAGTTAAAGTCCGACTTCTTCACCAAGATCAAGATAATGAACGACCCGATGGTTCCCAAGCCATACTGGAACTCAGCTACATCATCACCGGGGCCCAGCTGAAGCCCGACGTCATTATCTGGCCATTGTCGAATATCCTGCCATTCATCGACAGCAAGTTGGTCAAGGAGGAGAAGGGTGGGCTGTATGTACCGGCAATTAGGAGCGACATTGTATTGTATTGTATTGTATTGTATTGTATTGTATTGTATTGTATTGTATTGTATTGTATTGTATTGTATTGTGATGTTGAACAACGCGCGAGGGCCATCGGCCAAGGTGACCAAGACCCCAGTGAATGTCCTGGCGAGTCTGTACAAGTACATGATCAAGAACTCCACGGCCTCCTTCGATAAGGCCTATGGCATAGTCACGAACAACGCGTACTAGATTCATGTTCGATTAAAAATCATCGACACCTTCCTTGTGCAAGGCAGCCCGACCCCAGCATGAACGTCATTGTCAAAGGACAGATCCGGATGGAGGATATGATCAGACTGAAGTCGGTCGGAGGGCATGATCATAATATCGACCTACAACCCCACCCGGCATGGTACTGGCGGGTTCTCGATCATGATCAGGTGCATGAGGTCCGAGGAAGATCGGATGATCAGGTACATCTATCAGGTCCTATTCGAGATCAACTTGCCCCCGAACTTGAACTTGATCTCCAACATGTCCGCACCATTGACGATTGACGATTGACGATTGACGGATGAGTACCAGGACGAGGTCGACCCAGGATGGACATTGGCAAGATCACCGACCAAACAGTCATGAGGATGTTCGCCATTATGGGTGGGTCCGTGTTCACCACCGGCACCCGGCCTCTGTCTGACGTGCACTTCCCAAAGGGCATCATGACTGTTGGTCTTGACATCGAGACGTCCATGGTGTCGGACGACCGTCTGGCCACCGGGATGCCAGCTCCGGGATGCGAGATCCTCATGTGCTCTATCGTTATCCCGCCCCGTGAGGGTGAGGCCAAGTACGTGGTCAAGACCGTGCACGTGAAGCCGTACGACAACGACGTGCTGGCCATCAGGCTGAGGTCCTTGCCATTTGCGAAGAGCCTGACGCTGTACAGGGTGGCCTGTTCAGCCGACCTGGTGTCGTTGGTCATACGCATTGTCCGGAAGATCTCGCCCGACTTCGTGGCTGTTCACAACGGAACGGATACTCGTTCGACTCCACCAGAATGGCAGCACATGCCCACGGTGTTGATGAGCCTGTGTTCATCGAGCGGAGGCTGGGCAACTCAGGGGTTGGAACGCTGATGGACTTTGGCAACGGCACTACGATGGTGGACACGATGTACTACCCGCTCAAGACCGAGAGGTCAAGGTACACCGCCGGCTTCTCGCTCAGGGCCATGTCGGATCAGCTGGGGATAGGCTCGAAGATGAAGGTTGATCTTGCAGATGAGACCGCCAAGGGGCAATCGAACATGATCGTGTACAACATCATGGACGCCTACCTTCATGCTTCATGCTTCATGCTTTCATGCTTCATGCTTCATGCTTCATGCTTCATGCTTCATGCTTCATGCTTCATGCTTCATGCTTCAATGCTTCATGCTTCATGCTTCATGCTTCATGCTTCATGCCGAACTGTCTAACAGGATCGACATCGTGAACGTGAAGAAGAGCGCAATCCTGGCGTCATGTCGATGTCCCCTATGCTGGACTCTGTGGTCAACAACACGGGGGTCATGTCCTTCTGCCTCCTCTGCTCCGTGTCCTACTTCAAGGGCATGTCAATCGACATGAGGGAAGTTGCGGACGGCTACGATGTCAAAGGCGGCTTGGTACTCGATCAAGTGGCTGGTCTACATGCTGATGTGGCGGTGCTCGATGTCAAGTCGATGTACCCCTCGATCATATCCGGGTCGGGTTCGGCATATTCATCAACAACACGGTCATGGTAACCGGAGCGATGATGGACAACGGTGAGGCGGCCCGTCTGATATCTGATATCTGATAGGTGACGGACCCGCGCGACAGGTCTCGTCCATGATGACAGCTGCTGAGGATGCAGTCAGTCTGAAGAGGGGCATGGCCTACCTCAGGGTGGCTGAGGGTGTGATCGTGATCAAGAGCAATGGCGATTCGATGGTCTCCAATCTGAATGGACACACTGACCGACCTGAGGAACAGCTACAAGGTCGGGGCCAATTCGCGACACCCTTGTGCTAAGGAGGTCCAGAGCCAGATCAAGGTCATGAGCAACAGCATCTAACGGGATGCTCGCCTCGGCCAATGGCATGATATATCCTCGAGGGCATGTGCTTCCGCCATTACCTGCATCGCGCGGGCATTGTCCGGGCGATGGTCAGGTCGGTGGAAAGCTCCGGGGGAGTTGTGCTCTACGGTGACACCGACTCCGTGTTTCATCAAAGTGTCGGACGGTGGAGTTGTTCAGACCATAGACCATAGACCATAGACCATAGACCATAGACCATAGACCATAGACCATAGACCATAGACCAATAGACCATAGACCATAGACCATAGACCATAGACCATAGACCATAGACCATAGACCATAGACCATAGACCATAGACCATAGACCATAGGACCATAGACCATAGACCATAGACCATAGACCATAGACCAGTTGGTTGCCAAGTCGATTGACTCCTTCAACCGCCCTGAAGACCGGCACCCCGTTGGACAGGATAGTCATCGAGTCGGAGAGGGTTGTGTCAAGGCTGTTTGCTTGTAGCCAACAAGTGCTATGCCTTCATCGAGCGCCCGTCCCAGGGACTGGATCTAGGGGACATCCCGATGACCATCAAGATCAAGGGGGTTGGTCAGCGTGAAGGCCAATGTGCCTAGGATAGTCAGACTCTTCCAGATGGAGGTTGTCCGCGGCATTCTCGGCACGGGCACCGAATGTCTGATCCGGATGAGGTGGCTGACATGGTCCGTGCAGTCGCGACCAAGTACAAGCTGGAGATGATGGCCAAGCGCTTCGATGTCATGGACTATGTCGCTTCCAGAAGACCGGAAGACCGGAAGACCGGAAGACCGGAAGACCGGAAGACCGGAAGACCGGAAGACGGAAGACCGGAAGACCGGAAGACCGGAAGACCGGAAGACCGGAAGACCGGAAGACCGGAAGACCGGAAGACCGAGGGCGTGTGGAACAACGTCTATGACGACCATCTGACGGGGTTGAGGGTCACGGTCCCGATCGAGTCATTCGACAAGGAGAGGGTAGTACCATCCAACTTGATGATGCTCAGGCGAATGCTCAAGAGTGTGACCAAGATCATGGACGTCGCTGGCTCGCCCAGGACGTTCTCGGTCAATGTGGGGATGGAGATAGAATAGAGATGCTGAGGTGACATTGATCATAAAACTTCGCCTTCACCACAGAGCTGGACCCCGCCATAGTTCGAACATGGCCAACCTCAATGCTGCACTTGAGGAGGAGATGAAGAGGTCGAGCCGGGGTTCGAGAACATCGCCCCGTCCTGCTTCATGTGTCCGACTTTATCGGGCCCCAACTTGCGCTCAGGACGTACTGCTCCAACGGCCCATCGACTGGCCTGGAGTCGAAGGATGATGAGGTAGAGCTGGGCTACGTATCGGTCATGGAGATGGTGCCATCGATGGACACGACTCTGGTCCGCATGAATGGCGCGTACTGCATCCGGCGCGAGCTGATCCCCGAGCCCGTCGATGTGAACGGGAGAACGGGAGAACGGGAGAACGGGAGATATGAGACGCTCCCAACGGACGTGAGGCCAGTTCGAGGTTCATACGACATTGTCGACCGTCTGACGCAGCTCAAAAAGGTGCTGACTGTGCTGCCGAACAGACATGTCAATGACCACTACGCATCGTTAGGTGTCCGACTAGCTGACCACGGCGGGACATTGAAGAGTGTCAAGTCGTCCGACAGCGTGATGGAGACGGTCTACTCCAATGTGTCTGTGAAGGCAGACACCGTGGGGGTGATGAGGACAATGGGCCTGCTGGATGACGAGCAAGACGCCGACCGACTTGTTGGTCTTGAGCCTAGGTCGTTCGCCGGGTTCGTGTGCTCGTCCTACACCCCGGATGACATAAACGCTGGTGTGGTTAGGCTACTGTGCGATGGTGTTGTCATCCGCCGGAGGACGTCCGAGACCCTCTCGAAGTGCATCGATGTCTACGACTCCGTGGAGGGCTCCAGGCAGAGGACCGAGGTCAACAGCATCTTGTTCATCCTCTCGGACAGGACGAAGTACATCTCCGCTGCCAGTGTCGAGAGCATTGTCGCACAGTCGCACAGTCGCACAGTCGCACAGGTGTCGAGGTCGAGGATGGGTACGTCAAGCCCGACCGTGCATGTCAAACGGGATGTAGTTAAACTGTCCCACGCCAATGGTGTGCTCATCCGCCCGGTCTGGTCCAAGAGGTTCATGTGCAATGTCCACGTCGACTCCTTCAACATGAACTCAGGCACATGTCTCCTCGCCTCCATGGTCGGGTGGGACGTACCATGCACTAGCACCGACCCCGGCTTCTACATGTCGGTGTTCGCTTCGATCGTGCCCTTCTACACGCTACACGCTACACGCTACACGCTACACGCTACACGCTACACGCTACACGCTACACGCTACACGCTACACGCTACACGCTACACGCTACACGCTACACGCTACACGCATGCCAGGCCCCCGAGATCAAGCTTTGGCGTCGGGATGCTGAGACACTCCCTGTCCACAGCACCGAGCTGCGATGTTGCCGACGTTGCAACGACCACCAAGCCTGTCCGACCAATCGTCAGAACGAAGATGATGTCGTTTATCCAAGACTTCGATTCTGTCCCCCTCGATTCGGGGGCCAATGCCATAGTCGGCATGTCCTCGGAGCTGATGGTAGCTGAAGATGCGGCGGTTGTATCAAGGTCCTTCTCGACGTCCAAGTCGTACGCGATCAAGGGAACGGTCAAGGTCCCCCGCCCTAGAGGCGTCAGCATCAACGTCGGGGACTGGACAGGATCATTCGACTGGTGGAAGATAGCTGTCGACGGGGTTGTGGTCAGAACGGTCACTGAACGTGACATTGAGTACGTCGTAATCGCCTTCGAGAGAGACGGGGGTCATGATCGGGGACAAGTTGGCCACGTACCATGGGCTGAAGTTCGTGGTGGGGGAGATCCGGGAGGACATTGACATGCCGATTGTACTGATCAACAACCGTCCACGTCCTTGTGATGTGCTGATCACGGCCAAGAACATCAACAGGGGCATGGCAGGTCAGGTCAGATCATCGAGGGCATTGTTGCGATGGAGTTCCTCCAGGGCGGAGGTGATCCGGAAGATGGCATTGAGGTTGACACCGACTACGAGATCAGGCCCATAGTCGAGAACATGCCGGACTTCGACGTCTATATGAGTATATGAGTATATGAGTATATGAGTATATGAGTATATGAGTATATGAGTATATGAGTATATGAGTATATGAGTATATGAGTATATGAGTATATGAGTATATGAGTATATGAGTATATGAGTATATGAGTATATGAGTATATGAGGTGCCCCTCCGAGATTGACGTTGAGCTGTCGAGCGAGGTCGAGGTCGGCGGTGTGAGGGCAGGACAAGTGTTCGTGGACGGACGACCGCTGAGGATGACGGTCCTACCGATGTACATCCTGAGGTTGAAGTACCTGGCGAGTATGAGGCAGCACTACGCCACGAAGGAGTGCACTTCGATCGTGATCCCGGTCGGGAAGAAGAAGGGAAGAAGAAGGGAAGAAGAAGGGAAGAAGAAAGGAAGAAGAAGGGCGGCACCCCCAGGGTCGGGGAGATGGAGTTGGAGTTGGCCGCACTGATGATGAACAGAATGAACTCGCTTGTGTCCGACTGCATCCTCGGGACTGACCTCTGCGTGACGGATGTTGCTCAGATGCATGCACTTGGTCATCAACTGTGGGCTGTGAGGAGACCAGGCATATGAAGATGAGGATTAGGATTAGGAAGTCAGTGATCGTGACAGATGTTTGATCACCATGACCTCCATCCTCGACAGTTCAACGGCCAATGTGTTGTGTGTTGTTGTGTTGTCGCTCAGGTACGGAGGAACATGATGTTGCCTAGCTCTCGTTCATAGAGACACCGTCCGCCTTGTCCAGGACAGCGTCGCCCCAGACGATGTTTGGGTCCGAGTCCATCAGCTCTCTCGATCTTGACCAAAACCTCGTCGAACGAGTCCGCCCAACGTGCGTTGTGATCTGACCCTCGCCTGTCCTCTCGATCCTGACCGCACCTCAGTGAGGGATCGCGGACGGGTTGTCCCTCTAAACCAAATGACATTCGGGTACAGCCCCATTCCACTCGGGTCCTCAAACACAGACGCTGTTGAAACCTGATGATCCACATCCAGTATGAACCTCATATCATCACCTGGTGGCATGGGAAGCGGCGTCTTTGTGAATGCTGGTCGTGCCAGAACAAGATCGGGGCATTCCGGCTCTGGACGAAACTTCGTTTCCCCATCGAATGGGACAAAGTCGATCGGAGCGGCACAGGACAATCTGGGGCCCCTCCGATCATGATCGGGAAACTCTCGCCACATCACCGAGGGGTCGGACTGATGCTCGTGTCCAGACTCCGAGATAGCCAAGGACGATTCTTGTTCTCACACCAGATCGTGTATGACATCTCCTATCAGGATGACTTTGCACGGACGATGTTCGCGTGCTTTGCCAGTTGTGGAGTGGAATGGCCTTCCCCAACTCCGTCGTGCCGAATGTCATTGGGTGAGACAACCTCCATCCTTGAGGGTGCGGTCAGGATCGAGAGGACAGGCGAGGGTCAGATCACAACGCACGTTGGGCTGGACTCGTTCGACGAGGTTTTTGGTCAAGATCGAGAGCTGATGGACTCGGACCCAAACATCGTCCTGGGGCGACGCGCTGTCCTGGACAAGGCGGACGGTGTCTATGAACGAGAGCTAGGCAACATCAATGTTCCTCCGTACCTGAGGCGACAACACACAACACAACAACACATTGGCCGTTGAACTGTCGAGGATGGAGGTCATGGTGATCAAAACATCTGTCACGATCACTGACTTCCTAATCCTAATCCTCATCTTCATATGCCTGGTCTCCTCACAGCCACAGTTGATGACCAAGTGCATGCATCTTGAGCAAACATCCGTCACGCAGAGGTCAGTCCCGAGGATGCAGTCGGACACAAGCGAGTTCATTCTGTTCATCATCAGTGCGGGCCAACTCCAACTCCATCTCCCCGACCCTGGGGGTGCCGCCCTTCTTCTTCCCTTCTTCTTCCCTTCTTCTTCCCTTCTTCTTCCCTTCTTCTTCCCGACCGGGATCACGATCGAAGTGCACTCCTTCGTGGCGTAGTGCTGCCTCATACTCGCCAGGTACTTCAACCTCAGGATGTACATCGGTAGGACCGTCATCCTCAGCGGTCGTCCGTCCACGAACACTTGTCCTGCCCTCACACCGCCGACCTCGACCTCGCTCGACAGCTCAACGTCAATCTCGGAGGGGCACCTCATATACTCATATACTCATATAACTCATATACTCATATACTCATAATACTCAATATACTCATATACTCATATACTCATATACTCATATACTCATATACTCATATACTCATATACTCATATACTCATATACTCATATACTCATATACTCATATAGACGTCGAAGTCCGGCATGTTCTCGACTATGGGCCTGATCTCGTAGTCGGTGTCAACCTCAATGCCATCTTCCGGATCACCTCCGCCCTGGAGGAACTCCATCGCAACAATGCCCTCGATGATCTGACCTGACCTGCCATGCCCCTGTTGATGTTCTTGGCCGTGATCAGCACATCACAAGGACGTGGACGGTTTGTTGATCAGTACAATCGGCATGTCAATGTCCTCCCGGATCTCCCCCACCACGAACTTCAGCCCATGGTACGTGGCCAACTTGTCCCCGATCATGACCCCGTCTCTCTCGAAGGCGATTACGACGTACTCAATGTCACGTTCAGTGACCGTTCTGACCACAACCCCGTCGACAGCTATCTTCCACCAGTCGAATGATCCTGTCCAGTCCCCGACGTTGATGCTGACGCCTCTAGGGCGGGGGACCTTGACCGTTCCCTTGATCGCGTACGACTTGGACGTCGAGAAGGACCTTGATACAACCGCCGCATCTTCAGCTACCATCAGCTCCGAGGACATGACGACTATGGCATTGGCCCCGAATCGAGGGGACAGAATCGAAGTCTTGGATAAACGACATCATCTTCGTTCTGACGATTGGTCGGACAGGCTTTGTGGTCGTTGCAACGTCGGCAACATCGCAGCTCGGTGCTGTGGACAGGGAGTGTCTCAGCATCCCGACGCCCAAGCTTGATCTCGGGGCCTGGCATGCGTGTAGCGTGTAGCGTGTAGCGTGTAGCGTGTAGCGTGTAGCGTGTAGCGTGTAGCGTGTAGCGTGTAGCGTGTAGCGTGTAGCGTGTAGCGTGTAGCGTGTAGCGTGTAGAAGGGCACGATCGAAGCGAACCACCGACATGTAGAAGCCGGGGTCGGTGCTAGTGCATGGTACGTCCCACCCGACCATGGAGGCGAGGAGACATGTGCCTGAGTTCATGTTGAAGGAGTCGACGTGGACATTGCACATGAACCTCTTGGACCAGACCGGGCGATGAGCACACCATTGGCGTGGGACAGTTTAACTACATCCCGTTTGACATGCACGGTCGGGCTTGACGTACCCATCCTCGACCTCGACACCTGTGCGACTGTGCGACTGTGCGACTGTGCGACAATGCTCTCCGACACTGGCAGCGGAGATGTACTTCGTCCTGTCCGAGAGGATGAACAAGATGCTGTTGACCTCGGTCCTCTGCCTGGAGCCCTCCACGGAGTCGTAGACATCGATGCACTTCGAGAGGGTCTCGGACGTCCTCCGGCGGATGACAACAACCATCGCACAGTAGCCTAACCACACCAGCGTTTATGTCATCCGGGGTGTAGGGACGAGCACACGAACCGGCGAACGACCTAGGCTCAAGACCAACAAGTCGGTCGGCGTCTTGCTCGTCATCCAGCAGGCCCATTGTCCTCATCACCCCCACGGTGTCTGCCTTCACAGACACATTGGAGTAGACCGTCTCCATCACGCTGTCGGACGACTTGACACTCTTCAATGTCCCGCCGTGGTCAGCTAGTCGGACACCTAACGATGCGTAGTGGTCATTGACATGTCTGTTCGGCAGCACAGTCAGCACCTTTTTGAGCTGCGTTCAGACGGTCGACAATGTCGTATGAACCTCGAACTGGCCTCACGTCCGTTGGGAGCGTCTCATATCTCCCGTTCTCCCGTTCTCCCGTTCTCCCGTTCACATCGACGGGCTCGGGGATCAGCTCGCGCCGGATGCAGTACGCGCCATTCATGCGGACCAGAGTCGTGTCCATCGATGGCACCATCTCCATGACCGATACGTAGCCCAGCTCTACCTCATCATCCTTCGACTCCAGGCAGTCGATGGGCCGTTGGAGCAGTACGTCCTGAGCGCAAGTTGGGGCCCGATAAAGTCGGACACATGAAGCAGGACGGGGCGATGTTCTCGAACCCCGGCTCGACCTCTTCATCTCCTCCTCAAGTGCAGCATTGAGGTTGGCCATGTTCGAACTATGGCGGGGGTCCAGCTCTGTGGTGAAGGCGAAGTTTTATGATCAATGTCACCTCAGCATCTCTATTCTATCTCCATCCCCACATTGACCGAGAACGTCCTGGGCGAGCCAGCGACGTCCATGATCTTGGTCACACTCTTGAGCATTCGCCTGAGCATCATCAAGTTGGATGGTACTACCCTCTCCTTGTCGAATGAACTCGATCGGGGACCGTGACCCTCAACCCCGTCAGATGGTCGTCATAGACGTTGTTCCACACGCCTCGGTCTTCCGGTCTTCCGGTCTTCCGGTCTTCCGGTCTTCCGGTCTTCCGGTCTTCCGGTCTTCCGGTCTTCCGGTCTTCCGGTCTTCCGGTCTTCCGGTCTTCCGGTCTTCCGGTCTTCCGGTCTTCCGGTCTTCTGGGAAGCGACATAGTCCATGACATCGAAGCGCTTGGCCATCATCTCCAGCTTGTACTTGGTCGCGACTGCACGGACCATGTCAGCCACCTCATCCGGATCAGACATCGGTGCCGTGCCGAGAATGCCGCGGACAACCTCCATCTGGAAGAGTCTGACTATCCTAGGCACATTGGCCTTCACGCTGACCAACCCCTTGATCTTGATGGTCATCGGGATGTCCCCTAGATCCAGTCCCTGGGACGGGCGCTCGATGAAGGCATAGCACTTGTTGGCTACAAGCAACAGCCTTGACACAACCCTCTCCGACTCGATGACTATCCTGTCCAACGGGGTGCCGGTCTTCAGGCGGTTGAAGGAGTCAATCGACTTGGCAACCAACTGGTCTATGGTCTATGGTCTATGGTCTATGGTCTATGGTCTATGGTCTATGGTCTATGGTCTATGGTCTATGGTCTATGGTCTATGGTCTATGGTCTATGGTCTATGGTCTATGGTCTATGGTCTATGGTCTATGGTCTATGGTCTATGGTCTATGGTCTATGGTCTATGGTCTATGGTCTATGGTCTATGGTCTGAACAACTCCACCGTCCGACACTTTGATGAACACGGAGTCGGTGTCACCGTAGAGCACAACTCCCCCGGAGCTTTCCACCGACCTGACCATCGCCCGGACAATTGCCCGCGCGATGCAGGTAATGGCGGAAGCACATGCCCTCGAGGATATCATGCCATTGGCCGAGGCGAGCATCCCGTAGATGCTGTTGCTCATGACCTTGATCTGGCTCTGGACCTCCTTAGCACAAGGGTGTCGCGAATTGGCCCCGACCTTGTAGCTGTTCCTCAGGTCGGTCAGTGTGTCCATCAGATTGGAGACCATCGAATCGCCATTGCTCTTGATCACGATCACACCCTCAGCCACCCTGAGGTAGGCCATGCCCCTCTTCAGACTGACTGCATCCTCAGCAGCTGTCATCATGGACGAGACCTGTCGCGCGGGTCCGTCACCTATCAGATATCAGATATCAGACGGGCCGCCTCACCGTTGTCCATCATCGCTCCGGTTACCATGACCGTGTTGTTGATGAATATGCCGAACCCGACCCGGATATGATCGAGGGGTACATCGACTTGACATCGAGCACCGCCACATCAGCATGTAGACCAGCCACTTGATCGAGTACCAAGCCGCCTTTGACATCGTAGCCGTCCGCAACTTCCCTCATGTCGATTGACATGCCCTTGAAGTAGGACACGGAGCAGAGGAGGCAGAAGGACATGACCCCCGTGTTGTTGACCACAGAGTCCAGCATAGGGGACATCGACATTGACGCCAGGATTGCGCTCTTCTTCACGTTCACGATGTCGATCCTGTTAGACAGTTCGGCATGAAGCATGAAGCATGAAGCATGAAGCATGAAGCATGAAGCATGAAGCATGAAGCATGAAGCATGAAGCATGAAGCATGAAGCATGAAGCATGAAGCATGAAGCATGAAGCATGAAGCATGAAGGTAGGCGTCCATGATGTTGTACACGATCATGTTCGATTGCCCCTTGGCGGTCTCATCTGCAAGATCAACCTTCATCTTCGAGCCTATCCCCAGCTGATCCGACATGGCCCTGAGCGAGAAGCCGGCGGTGTACCTTGACCTCTCGGTCTTGAGCGGGTAGTACATCGTGTCCACCATCGTAGTGCCGTTGCCAAAGTCCATCAGCGTTCCAACCCCTGAGTTGCCCAGCCTCCGCTCGATGAACACAGGCTCATCAACACCGTGGGCATGTGCTGCCATTCTGGTGGAGTCGAACGAGTATCCGTTCCGTTGTGAACAGCCACGAAGTCGGGCGAGATCTTCCGGACAATGCGTATGACCAACGACACCAGGTCGGCTGAACAGGCCACCCTGTACAGCGTCAGGCTCTTCGCAAATGGCAAGGACCTCAGCCTGATGGCCAGCACGTCGTTGTCGTACGGCTTCACGTGCACGGTCTTGACCACGTACTTGGCCTCACCCTCACGGGGCGGGATAACGATAGAGCACATGAGGATCTCGCATCCCGGAGCTGGCATCCCGGTGGCCAGACGGTCGTCCGACACCATGGACGTCTCGATGTCAAGACCAACAGTCATGATGCCCTTTGGGAAGTGCACGTCAGACAGAGGCCGGGTGCCGGTGGTGAACACGGACCCACCCATAATGGCGAACATCCTCATGACTGTTTGGTCGGTGATCTTGCCAATGTCCATCCTGGGATCGACCTCGTCCTGGTACTCATCCGTCAATCGTCAATCGTCAATCGTCAATGGTGCGGACATGTTGGAGATCAAGTCAAGTTCGGGGGCAAGTTGATCTCGAATAGGACCTGATAGATGTACCTGATCATCCGATCTTCCTCGGACCTCATGCACCTGATCATGATCGAGAACCCGCCAGTACCATGCCGGGTGGGGTTGTAGGTCGATATTATGATCATGCCCTCCGACCGACTTCAGTCTGATCATATCCTCCATCCGGATCTGTCCTTTGACAATGACGTTTCATGCTGGGGTCGGGCTGCCTTGCACAAGGAAGGTGTCGATGATTTTTAATCGAACATGAATCTAGTACGCGTTGTTCGTGACTATGCCATAGGCCTTATCGAAGGAGGCCGTGGAGTTCTTGATCATGTACTTGTACAGACTCGCCAGGACATTCACTGGGGTCTTGGTCACCTTGGCCGATGGCCCTCGCGCGTTGTTCAACATCACAATACAATACAATACAATACAATACAATACAATACAATACAATACAATACAATACAATACAATACAATACAATGTCGCTCCTAATTGCCGGTACATACAGCCCACCCTTCTCCTCCTTGACCAACTTGCTGTCGATGAATGGCAGGATATTCGACAATGGCCAGATAATGACGTCGGGCTTCAGCTGGGCCCCGGTGATGATGTAGCTGAGTTCCAGTATGGCTTGGGAACCCATCGGGTCGTTCATTATCTTGATCTTGGTGAAGAAGTCGGACTTTAACTTGATGCTCTCCGACGTCTTTCCGCTCGCGCCATACAGCTCGGCAATGAAGCGTCCGATATTCGTGGTCATGGCCGGTAGCTCCCTCACAGCAGCCTCTGCCCAGATCGGGGTCATCCTGAAGATGAACGTCCTACACGTCCTACACGTCCTACACGTCCTACACGTCCTACACGTCCTACACGTCCTACACGTCCTACACGTCCTACACGTCCTACACGTCCTACACGTCCTACACTTCCTACACTTCTCGGAGTCGATGTGACAGTCCATCGCATTGTCGCCACCATCTGTCGTCTGCTTCAGGCGCACCAGCGCGTAGTCCCGCGTAGTCCATCGCGAATCTGAGGTAAGACAAGAGGAACATGCCCCAGATCTCGCCTCTGGAGTTTAAGGGCTTCTTTACGGTCCTGATGTCACATGGTCGAGCTACCCGATGTAACGACACCACGTTTGTCATTTGTCATTGGAGCTGCGGTCCCGATGAAGTCGCCTAGACCATCGGCCGATGTCACCTTGTCGCTGTAGCTGGCGGAGGAGCACCGGTCACTGCAACTTGAAGGCGTCGCAACGTCAATCTCCCTCGAGCGATGTCCGATGCAGTCGATGAACTTCGTGTCCTCTAGCTCCGAGGCACGGGGTGTGATGAAGTCTGAGATGGTCCTCTCCACCCTCGCATCAGACACATGATCTTCCAACCTGTTGAAGATCTTGGTCACGGTCGAGGTCAGCAGATCGACAGATGTGGACAAGCTGCGTTGTTCATCAAGGATGGTCGAGAGAATCGACATGATGCTTGTGTCGATGGACGTCCTGCCCTCCCCAAGCACAAGAGCCGGAACCTGTCGCTCGTGTTGATCCTCGGAAGCACAGTCCTCATCATCGCTGATGTGGTTGACCTCCATCCTTCATCCTTGCCACTTGCGCACAAGATCGATGTACCGTGATGTGGGTCATAGTTAGTCTAGTTCATCCTAATCACGAGCTTGATCTGTTGCCATGGTGAGCCTTTAGTCGGAGGCATCAACGGACCAGTTCAACAGGTCGGCGTCCCTGATGCCGTGCACGTTCATGATACGAAGGAGAGCGTCAGCATCCTGGTCAGCGCAGTGGGCCTTGTACTTGACACGCGTGGCACGTGCGAGTTCGGCCAACGAACATGTCGATCGATAGCCCAAGATGGACTTGAAGAGTAGGAGGCTGTCACATACACATAGCAGGACACCCGTCAGTCGTAAGTCGAACTTGTCCATCATTGACGTGAGCTTGGCGAAGTCATGGGCAAAACCGTTGTGCGACACTAGGACGACGGGCCCCGGCCTTAGGACAAGACGATGTTTGATGTTTGATGTTTGATGTTTGATGTTTGATGTTTGATGTCCTCGATCCACCTCGCGAAGTCGTTAGCGACATACCGTTCGCTCTCGGCTGAGTAGAAGTAGTGCTTCATGGCCACTGCGCGTGACTCCATCGACTGTGACAGGCCATTCATGACGGGCGTCAGGTCCCTCCTGATGAACGAGTTGAACCCCACGTTCGGGTACTTGGTGCAGGCCGCTATCTGCCCACACCAGACCGTTGCGCATGTCCACCTCCACATCGACGCAGACGACCAACACTCTCGAGTCAACGTCCGTGATGCAGCGAATGTTCGGCTGTACCATGGGGGTGTCCGTGCCCATGCAGTTGAAGCACAAGTTCCATCCTAGGAGCATGGGATTGGCGAATGGCTTGTCCCGGACTGTACATCGACACCGGCTGCACTTCGCGGGGATTATCGGCCTGTTGGAGGTGATCATGTAATCGGTATGTACTACAACTTTAACTTTTGTCGATCCTGGGACTGACCCAAGTCAACCTCCAAGGGCGGCTCGCGCAGCCTTCTCCCTCATCTCCTTGGTGGTGGTGTAGGTGTAGGTGTAGGTGTAGGTGTAGGTGTAGGTGTAGGTGTAGGTGTAGGTGTAGGTGTAGGTGTAGGTGTAGGTGTAGTGGGCACGCATACAGGCGTTCATCAGGTCGGACATGCTAACAACGTCCATGCCACGTTCCTCGATGACTTCGATGGCAGCTCCAGCCTGTTGCCTGTCCTCATTGTCATTGTCATTGTCATTGTCATTGTCATTGTCATTGTCATTGTCATTGTCATTGTCATTGTCATTGTCATTGTCATTGTCATTGTCATTGTCCACGAACGAGATGTTGGTGTCCAGCTTGCTCCTAATCTCACTCACGGTCATTGAGCTTGTTGCCATTGACGAAGATGGCCATGTACTTAGAGCCCGGGATCTCGGGGGTGTCCGGTATGGCCACATGCTGTTGATCCGGATCACGCTGAACATACTCATCATCCGTATCCGTATCCGTATCCGTGTGCTGTTCCTCATCGTCCCCATGACCAGGCTGTGGACCTTCTTCATCTGCATCCCAGCAGCAACCATCCAGCTGTACGCCCCGGTGACGAAGATCATCGGTGGGGTCCTGGCCTCCGTCCAGGGGCTGGTCAGTGTCAGGGCATTGGTCAGCAGCCTGGGTACTTCCACCGGCTTCGGGGTCGAAGCTGTACAGAACATCATGGTCCTTTGGATGCTGGTGTTGTCCAAGATCAACCGGTTCATGTCCGTCTTCGATCGACGAATCGTCATCTGCTCTCTGAATCATGTTGGTGAAGCACTTCGTGTGCCCCATGAAGGAGGAGTGGAACACCGGATTGGCCTCCGCCATCGTTGGCTCCCACTTCCCCGACCCCGCGTATGCGAATGGTAGCGCCATCATCATCCCCCATGACCGAACCGAAGGGAGACGTTTCACCGTGTCTCGATGGACCTCAGCGAGCGTCTGCATCATGGTGAGGGCAAGGTCTAGTGCTGCCGTCGGGGTGCCCAAGCTCTTGTCCTTGTGGAACTTGCCCGCCCGGATCTCGGCAATGTACCCTGTGATGTCGCCCGCAACCGCCTCGCAGTTGCTGACGGCCCGCTCAGTGTCGGTCGACATCTTGATCAGGAGCCTGTTGATGTTCTCCAGGAAGCAGGAAGCAGGAAGCAGGAAGCAGGAAGATCGACTCCCTGGTCTCCGTCGCAACACGTTCGTCTTGGTCCCGGTCTTCTCCCACTTGGCGTCTGTCCTAGCTCCCTGGCGGTGTCTGCTCCTGTTCTGCCCATGTCCACGTCCATCGTTCCTGCCACTACCTCGACCACGACCATCGCCACGGCTCTCATCCCTCGGTTGTACCGCGTCCGAGGTGATAGATCACCGGCATGTACGATGTCGATGCCTTGCCTCCGCCAACGTTGTTATCGGACATCTGCCTGGCCTCGATGGTCAACTTATCGCTCACAGATCGCCAGTCGATTACGTCCACAACCTTGCGACCAAGTAGGTGGCAAAGTCTTTGAACCGGCATTGAGATTGAGATTGAGATTGAGATTGAGACATTGAGATTGAGATTGAGATTGAGATTCGACTTTCGATTGAGGAGGAACTCGCGAACTGGGTCACCACATCGCCCTGGCATAGACTCTGTCTGAACGTCCTCCGGCGACCATGTTGGCTGAACGTCCCGGCGGTTGCCTCCTAAATCTCAACGTCAATCTCCCGTAAACTGTATCAACCATTACTTGGCAGACATCCAAGTGGGCCTTCGGCCAATGCCGGCTATGTGCAGGCGAGTTGGGGCCAGAGGCCAGCCACGTGACCTACTCGGTGGGCGACAAGACCGACAGGCAGTTGGACAACCAAATGGACCTGCACCGCATGCTCAAGGGCAAGTCGGCCATTGGCATTGCGACAATCGGGATAGCGATATCCGGTCAGTCCAAGATCGATCCCAACAGCCACACAGCCACACAGCCACACAGCCACACAGCCACACAGCCACACAGCCACACAGCCACACAGCCACACAGCCACACAGCCACACAGCCACAGGATGGTGTCCGACCCAGCAAGATCTCGGCGAAGATCTACGAGTTCCGGCTGATAAAGTCGAAAGTCGAAAGTCGAAAGTCGAAAGTAGGGCGATTGGTCGAGCGACGTGTTGAACACAGCGGCACTGGAGGTTTACGCCGAAGAGAAGAGATGGCGCCTTGGGCATAGACGATGCCGAGACCTTCACCTGGTACAGCCCCATGTCTATCGAATCCGGGTATGATCAAGACTTTGGCGACGAGTCGACGATGGCCACCTTGTTGTGACGATTGTCCTGCACGATGTCAAGATGAGGATGGTGTGCAGACCAGAGTTGTTGTCCGACTGGGAGGGGAGGGGAGGGCAGGACGGGTGTGGATGGCTGTCTGGATAAAAACTTCATCTCACACTCCGAGATTGAGATGGAACTCGCTCGCGACGGATTGCGGAACGTGCAGATGACGTCGTACATCGGCTGTTGGTCAAGTCGGCTCGGGCAACTCCAATCGACTTCAAGAACCACTATGGCACACAAGCCGACAGGGTGCATGCCATTGTCCGGTCATCGGTGGCGGCGATGTTACCGTCGGCTGACTGGAGAAAGAGCTTGCCGTTCATTGCCGGTCTTCTGTCCATTGTCATATCCCACGCCATCCCCTTCAGCTTGGTGGTGATCGCCGAGAGGCCATACACCAGCGTGATGGTCCATGACGTTGCAACTGCCATGACATTCGCCCCATGTGATGTGGAATATCCTCCGCCCACTGTCCAGGTCATGGCACAGTCAATGGCCCTGTGCTCTGCCGACAGCGGACAAGGCCCCGCCTTGGAGCTGAACAGTACGAGGCGATGTTCATGGACCCGTTCCAGATGAGATGATCAGGAGAGGCGTGGTCCTTGTCAATGCCTTGCCCTTGGTAGCGAAGGACGGGACCGGGACAATCTGCAACGTCATTAACGTCATTAACGTCATTAACGTCATTAGGCTGAGGTCGGAGATGACGAAGATGATGGCCCACATAATCGACGTGGTCTATTTCGATTTCGATCATCTGACCAAGTCCGGATGCAGACCGGTGGAAGTTGCCCTGATGGGTGAGTCTGCCAAGTCGCTCTTGTCCGCGATGTTCTCCGCGTTCCCTAGCACCAGGAAGCAGGAAGATGGTCAGGGCCAACAGCTGTGTCAATCCCGTGTTCATTGCGAGGAAGCACCGGCACAGTCTACAACATGCGGGTTCGGCACCAGGCTACGGGACATTCGACTTGCACAAGGTACAGACGGCATTGAGATTGAGATTGAGATTTAGGAGGAACCCGAGCTGGGGACGTTCAACGCCAACATGGTCGGGAGGACGTTCAGCTCCGGGTACAGAGTCTATGCCAGGGCGATGTTGACCCAGTTCGCGAGTTCCTCCTCAATCTCAATCTCAATCTCAATCTCAATCTCAATCTCAATCTCAATCTCAATCTCAATCTCAATGCCGGTTCAAAGACTTTGCCACCTACTTGGTCGCAAGGTTGTGGACGTAATCGACTGGCGATCTGTGAGCGATAAGTTGACCATCGAGGCCAGGCAGATGTCCGATAACAACGTTGGCGGAGGCAAGGCATCGACATCGTACATGCCGGTGATCTACACCTCGGACGCGGTACAACCGAGGGATGAGAGCCGTGGCGATGGTCGTGGTCGAGGTAGTGGCAGGAACGATGGACGTGGACATGGGCAGAACAGGAGCAGACACCGCCAGGGAGCTAGGACAGACGCCAAGTGGGAGAAGACCGGGACCAAGACGAACGTGGTTGCGACGGAGACCAGGGAGTCGATCTTCCTGCTTCCTGCTTCCTGCTTCCTGCTTCCTGGAGAACATCAACAGGCTCCTGATCAAGATGTCGACCGACACTGAGCGGGCCGTCAGCAACTGCGAGGCGGTTGCGGGCGACATCACAGGGTACATTGCCGAGATCCGGGCGGGCAAGTTCCACAAGGACAAGAGCTTGGGCACCCCGACGGCAGCACTAGACCTTGCCCTCACCATGATGCAGACGCTCGCTGAGGTCCATCGAGACACGGTGAACGTCTCCCTTCGGTTCGGTCATGGGGGATGATGATGGCGCTACCATTCGCATACGCGGGGTCGGGGAAGTGGGAGCCAACGATGGCGGAGGCCAATCCGGTGTTCCACTCCTCCTTCATGGGGCACACGAAGTGCTTCACCAACATGATTCAGAGAGCAGATGACGATTCGTCGATCGAAGACGGACATGAACCGGATTGATCTTGGACAACACCAGCATCCAAAGGACCATGATGTTTCTGTACAGCTTCGACCCCGAAGCCGGTGGAAGTACCCAGGCTGCTGACCAATGCCCTGACACTGACCAGCCCCTGGACGGAGGCCAGGACCCCACCGATGATCTTCGTCACCGGGGCGTACAGCTGGATGGTTGCTGCTGGGATGCAGATGAAGAAGGTCCACAGCCTGGTCATGGGGACGATGAGGAACAGCACACGGATACGGATACGGATACGGATGATGAGTATGTTCAGCGTGATCCGGATCAACAGCATGTGGCCATACCGGACACCCCCGAGATCCCGGGCTCTAAGTACATGGCCATCTTCGTCAATGGCAACAAGCTCATGACCGTGAGTGAGATTAGGAGCAAGCTGGACACCAACATCTCGTTCGTGGACAATGACAATGACAATGACAATGACAATGACAATGACAATGACAATGACAATGACAATGACAATGACAATGACAATGACAATGACAATGACAATGAGGACAGGCAACAGGCTGGAGCTGCCATCGAAGTCATCGAGGAACGTGGCATGGACGTTGTTAGCATGTCCGACCTGATGAACGCCTGTATGCGTGCCCACTACACCTACACCTACACCTACACCTACACCTACCTACACCTACACCTACACCTACACCTACACCTACACCTACACCTACACCACCACCAAGGAGATGAGGGAGAAGGCTGCGCGAGCCGCCCTTGGAGGTTGACTTGGGTCAGTCCCAGGATCGACAAAAGTTAAAGTTGTAGTACATACCGATTACATGATCACCTCCAACAGGCCGATAATCCCCGCGAAGTGCAGCCGGTGTCGATGTACAGTCCGGGACAAGCCATTCGCCAATCCCATGCTCCTAGGATGGAACTTGTGCTTCAACTGCATGGGCACGGACACCCCCATGGTACAGCCGAACATTCGCTGCATCACGGACGTTGACTCGAGAGTGTTGGTCGTCTGCGTCGATGTGGAGGTGGACATGCGCAACGGTCTGGTGTGGCAGATAGCGGCCTGCACCAAGTACCCGAACGTGGGGTTCAACTCGTTCATCAGGAGGGACCTGACGCCCGTCATGAATGGCCTGTCACAGTCGATGGAGTCACGCGCAGTGGCCATGAAGCACTACTTCTACTCAGCCGAGAGCGAACGGTATGTCGCTAACGACTTCGCGAGGTGGATCGAGGACATCAAACATCAAACATCAAACATCAAACATCAAACATCAAACATCGTCTTGTCCTAAGGCCGGGGCCCGTCGTCCTAGTGTCGCACAACGGTTTTGCCCATGACTTCGCCAAGCTCACGTCAATGATGGACAAGTTCGACTTACGACTGACGGGTGTCCTGCTATGTGTATGTGACAGCCTCCTACTCTTCAAGTCCATCTTGGGCTATCGATCGACATGTTCGTTGGCCGAACTCGCACGTGCCACGCGTGTCAAGTACAAGGCCCACTGCGCTGACCAGGATGCTGACGCTCTCCTTCGTATCATGAACGTGCACGGCATCAGGGACGCCGACCTGTTGAACTGGTCCGTTGATGCCTCCGACTAAAGGCTCACCATGGCAACAGATCAAGCTCGTGATTAGGATGAACTAGACTAACTATGACCCACATCACGGTACATCGATCTTGTGCGCAAGTGGCAAGGATGAAGGATGGAGGTCAACCACATCAGCGATGATGAGGACTGTGCTTCCGAGGATCAACACGAGCGACAGGTTCCGGCTCTTGTGCTTGGGGAGGGCAGGACGTCCATCGACACAAGCATCATGTCGATTCTCTCGACCATCCTTGATGAACAACGCAGCTTGTCCACATCTGTCGATCTGCTGACCTCGACCGTGACCAAGATCTTCAACAGGTTGGAAGATCATGTGTCTGATGCGAGGGTGGAGAGGACCATCTCAGACTTCATCACACCCCGTGCCTCGGAGCTAGAGGACACGAAGTTCATCGACTGCATCGGACATCGCTCGAGGGAGATTGACGTTGCGACGCCTTCAAGTTGCAGTGACCGGTGCTCCTCCGCCAGCTACAGCGACAAGGGTGACATCGGCGATGGTCTAGGCGACTTCATCGGGACCGCAGCTCCAATGACAATGACAAACGTGGTGTCGTTACATCGGGTAGCTCGACCATGTGACATCAGGACCGTAAAGAAGCCCTTAAACTCCAGAGGCGAGATCTGGGGCATGTTCCTCTTGTCTTACCTCAGATTCGCGATGGACTACGCGGGACTACGCGCTGGTGCGCCTGAAGCAGACGACAGATGGTTGGCGACAATGCGATGGACTGTCACATCGACTCCGAGAAGTGTAGGAAGGAAGTGTAGGACGTGTAGGACGTGTAGGACGTGTAGGACGTGTAGGACGTGTAGGACGTGTAGGACGTGTAGGACGTGTAGGACGTGTAGGACGTGTAGGACGTGTAGGACGTTCATCTTCAGGATGACCCCGATCTGGGCAGAGGCTGCTGTGAGGGAGCTACCGGCCATGACCACGAATATCGGACGCTTCATTGCCGAGCTGTATGGCGCGAGCGGAAAGACGTCGGAGAGCATCAAGTTAAAGTCCGACTTCTTCACCAAGATCAAGATAATGAACGACCCGATGGGTTCCCAAGCCATACTGGAACTCAGCTACATCATCACCGGGGCCCAGCTGAAGCCCGACGTCATTATCTGGCCATTGTCGAATATCCTGCCATTCATCGACAGCAAGTTGGTCAAGGAGGAGAAGGGTGGGCTGTATGTACCGGCAATTAGGAGCGACATTGTATTGTATTGTATTGTATTGTATTGTATTGTATTGTATTGTATTGTATTGTATTGTATTGTATTGTATTGTGATGTTGAACAACGCGCGAGGGCCATCGGCCAAGGTGACCAAGACCCCAGTGAATGTCCTGGCGAGTCTGTACAAGTACATGATCAAGAACTCCACGGCCTCCTTCGATAAGGCCTATGGCATAGTCACGAACAACGCGTACTAGATTCATGTTCGATTAAAATCATCGACACCTTCCTTGTGCAAGGCAGCCCGACCCCAGCATGAACGTCATTGTCAAAGGACAGATCCGGATGGAGGGATATGATCAGACTGAAGTCGGTCGGAGGGCATGATCATAATATCGACCTACAACCCCACCCGGCATGGTACTGGCGGGTTCTCGATCATGATCAGGTGCATGAGGTCCGAGGAAGATCGGATGATCAGGTACATCTATCAGGTCCTATTCGAGATCAACTTGCCCCCGAACTTGACTTGATCTCCAACATGTCCGCACCATTGACGATTGACGATTGACGATTGACGGATGAGTACCAGGACGAGGTCGATCCCAGGATGGACATTGGCAAGATCACCGACCAAACAGTCATGAGGATGTTCGCCATTATGGGTGGGTCCGTGTTCACCACCGGCACCCGGCCTCTGTCTGACGTGCACTTCCCAAAGGGCATCATGACTGTTGGTCTTGACATCGAGACGTCCATGGTGTCGGACGACCGTCTGGCCACCGGGATGCCAGCTCCGGGATGCGAGATCCTCATGTGCTCTATCGTTATCCCGCCCCGTGAGGGTGAGGCCAAGTACGTGGTCAAGACCGTGCACGTGAAGCCGTACGACAACGACGTGCTGGCCATCAGGCTGAGGTCCTTGCCATTTGCGAAGAGCCTGACGCTGTACAGGGTGGCCTGTTCAGCCGACCTGGTGTCGTTGGTCATACGCATTGTCCGGAAGATCTCGCCCGACTTCGTGGCTGTTTCACAACGGAACGGATACTCGTTCGACTCCACCAGAATGGCAGCACATGCCCACGGTGTTGATGAGCCTGTGTTCATCGAGCGGAGGCTGGGCAACTCAGGGGTTGGAACGCTGATGGACTTTGGCAACGGCACTACGATGGTGGACACGATGTACTACCGCTCAAGACCGAGAGGTCAAGGTACACCGCCGGCTTCTCGCTCAGGGCCATGTCGGATCAGCTGGGGATAGGCTCGAAGATGAAGGTTGATCTTGCAGATGAGACCGCCAAGGGGCAATCGAACATGATCGTGTACAACATCATGGACGCCTACCTTCATGCTTCATGCTTCATGCTTCATGCTTCATGCTTCATGCTTTCATGCTTCATGCTTCATGCTTCATGCTTCATGCTTCATGCTTCATGCTTCATGCTTCATGCTTCATGCTTCATGCTTCATGCCGAACTGTCTAACAGGATCGACATCGTGAACGTGAAGAAGAGCGCAATCCTGGCGTCAATGTCGATGTCCCCTATGCTGGACTCTGTGGTCAACAACACGGGGGTCATGTCCTTCTGCCTCCTCTGCTCCGTGTCCTACTTCAAGGGCATGTCAATCGACATGAGGGGAAGTTGCGACGGCTACGATGTCAAAGGCGGCTTGGTACTCGATCAAGTGGCTGGTCTACATGCTGATGTGGCGGTGCTCGATGTCAAGTCGATGTACCCTCGATCATATCCGGGTCGGGTTCGGCATATTTCATCAACAACACGGTCATGGTAACCGGAGCGATGATGGACAACGGTGAGGCGGCCCGTCTGATATCTGATATCTGATAGGTGACGGACCCGCGCGACAGGTCTCGTCCATGATGACAGCTGCTGAGGATGCAGTCAGTCTGAAGAGGGCATGGCCTACCTCAGGGTGGCTGAGGGTGTGATCGTGATCAAGAGCAATGGCGATCGATGGTCTCCAATCTGATGGACACACTGACCGACCTGAGGAACAGCTACAAGGTCGGGGCCAATTCGCGACACCCTTGTGCTAAGGAGGTCCAGAGCCAGATCAAGGTCATGAGCAACAGCATCTACGGGATGCTCGCCTCGGCCAATGGCATGATATCCTCGAGGGCATGTGCTTCCGCCATTACCTGCAATCGCGCGGGCAATTGTCCGGGCGATGGTCAGGTCGGTGGAAAGCTCCGGGGAGTTGTGCTCTACGGTGACACCGACTCCGTGTTCATCAAAGTGTCGGACGGTGGAGTTGTTCAGACCATAGACCATAGACCATAGACCATAGACCATAGACCATAGACCATAGACCATAGACCATAGACCATAGACCATAGACCATAGACCATAGACCATAGACCATAGACCATAGACCATAGACCATAGACCATAGACCATAGACCATAGACCATAGACCATAGACCATAGACCATAGACCATAGACAGTTGGTTGCCAAGTCGATTGACTCCTTCAACCGCCTGAAGACCGGCACCCGTTGGACAGGATAGTCATCGAGTCGGAGAGGGTTGTGTCAAGGCTGTTGCTTGTAGCCAACAAGTGCTATGCCTTCATCGAGCGCCCGTCCCAGGGACTGGATCTAGGGGACTCCCGATGACCATCAAGATCAAGGGGTTGGTCAGCGTGAAGGCCAATGTGCCTAGGATAGTCAGACTCTTCCAGATGGAGGTTGTCCGCGGCATTCTCGGCACGGCACCGATGTCTGATCCGGATGAGGTGGCTGACATGGTCCGTGCAGTCGCGACCAAGTACAAGCTGGAGATGATGGCCAAGCGCTTCGATGTCATGGACTATGTCCGCTTCCCAGAAGACCGGAAGACCGGAAGACCGGAAGACCGGAAGACCGGAAGACCGGAAGACCGGAAGACCGGAAGACCGGAAGACCGGAAGACCGGAAGACCGGAAGGACCGGAAGACCGGAAGACCGGAAGACCGGAAGACCGAGGGCGTGTGGAACAACGTCTATGACGACCATCTGACGGGGTTGAGGGTCACGGTCCCGATCGAGTCATTCGACAAGGAGAGGGTAGTACCATCCAACTTGATGATTGCTCAGGCGAATGCTCAAGAGTGTGACCAAGATCATGGACGTCGCTGGCTCGCCCAGGACGTTCTCGGTCAATGTGGGGATGGGAGATAGAATAGAGATGCTGAGGTGACATTGATCATAAAACTT
Organism: Microglena sp. YARC; assembly: GCA_022414725.1. Lineage (NCBI taxonomy): Eukaryota > Viridiplantae > Chlorophyta > Chlorophyceae > Chlamydomonadales > Chlamydomonadaceae > Microglena > Microglena sp. YARC. The sequence goes on along the minus strand of JAJSRW010000461.1, from coordinate 3,185 downwards.
CGCCTTCACCACAGAGCTGGACCCCGCCATAGTTCGAACATGGCCAACCTCAATGCTTGCACTTGAGGAGGGAATGAAGAGGTCGAGCCGGGGTTCGAGAACATCCCCCGTCCTGCTTCATGTGTCCGACTTTATCGGGCCCCAACTTGCGCTCAGGAACGTAACTGCTCCAACGCCCTCATCGACTGGCCTGGAGTCGAAGGATGATGAGGTAGAGCTGGGCTACGTATCGGTCATGGAGATGGTGCCATCGATGGACACGACTCTGGTCCGCATGAATGGCGCGTACTGCATCCGGCGCGAGCTGATCCCCGAGCCCGTCGATGTGAACTGGGAGAACGGGAGAACGGGAGAACGGGAGAATATGAGACCTCCAACGGACGTGAGGCCAGTTCGAGGGTTCATACGACATTGTCGACCGTCTGACGCAGCTCAAAATAGGTGCTGACTTGCTGCCGAACAGACATGTCAGGGCATCGACCACTACGCATCTGTTAGGTGTCCGAACTAGACTGACCACGGCGGGACATTGAAGTAGTGTCAAGTCGTCCGACCCAGCGTGATGGAGACGGTCTACTCCAATGTGTCTGTGAAGGCAGACACCGTGGGCGGTGATGAGGACAATGGGCCTGCTGGCATGACGAGCAAGACGCCGACCGACTTGTTGGTCTTGAGCCTAGGTCGTTCGCCGGGTTCGTGTGCTCGTCCTACACCCGGATGACATAAAACGCTGGTGTGGTTAGGCTACTGTGCGATGGTGTGTTGTCATCCGCCGGAGGACGTCCGAGACCCTCTCGAAGTGCATCGAATTGTCTACGACTCCGTGGAGGGCTCCAGGCAGAGGACCGAGGTCAACAAGCATCTTGTTCATCCTCTCGGACAGGACGAAGTACATCTCCGCTGCCAGTGTCGAGAGCATTGTCGCCACAGTCGCACAGTCGCACAGTCGCACAGGTGTCGAGGTCGAGGTATGGGTACGTCAAGCCCCGACCGTGCATGTCAAACGGGATGTAGTTTAACTGTCCACGCCAATGGTGTGCTTCATCCGCCCGGTCTGGTCCAAGAGGTTCATTGTGCAATGTCCACGTCGACTCCTTCAAACATGAACTCAGGCAATGTCTCCTCGCCTCCATGGTCGGGTGGGACGTACCATGCACTAGCACCGACCCCGGCTTCTAGCATGTCGGTGTTTCGCTTCGATCGTGCCCTTCTACACGCTAACACGCTACACGCTACACGCTACACGCTACACGCTACACGCTACACGCTACACGCTACACGCTACACGCTACACGCTACACGCTACACGCTACACGCTACACGCATGCCAGGCCCCGAGATCAAGCTTGGGCGTCCGGGATGCTGAGACACTCCCTGTCCACAGCACCGAGCTGCGATGTTGCCGACGTTGCAACGACCACCAAGCCTGTCGCCGACCAATCGTCAGAACGAAGATGATGTCGTTTTATCCAAGACTTCGATTTCTGTCCCCTCGATTCGGGCGGCCAATGCCATAGTCCGGCAATGTCCTCGGAGCTGATGGTAGCTGAAAGATGCGGCGGTTGTATCAAGGTCGCTTCTCGACGTCCAAGTCGCCGTACGCGAGATCACCGGGAACGGTCAAGGTCCCCCGCCCTAGAGGCGTAAGCATCAACGTCGGGGACTGGGACAGTATTTGCATTACATGTTATGATGAGATCATTCGACTGGTGGGAAGATAGCTGTCGACGGCCATGGTTGTGGTCAGAACCGGTCACTGAACGTGACCATTGAGTACGTCGTAATCGCGCCTTCGAGAGAGACGGGGTCATGATCGGGGACAAGTTGGCCACGTAACCATGGCTGAAGTTCGTGGTTGGGGAGTATCCGGGAGGACATTGACATGCCGATTGTACTGATCAACACCGTCCACGTCCTTGTGATGTTGCTGATCACGGCCAAGAAACATCAACCAGGGGCATGGCAGGTCAGGTCAGATCATCGAGGGCATTGTTGCGATGTGAGTTCCTCCAGGGCGGAGGTGATCCGGAAGATCGGCATTGAGGTTGACACCGACTACGAGATCAGAGGCCATAGTCGAGAACATGCCGGACTTCGACGTCTATATGAGTATATGAGTATATGAGTAGTATTATGAGATATATGAGTATATGAGTATATGAGTATGATGAGTATATGAGCTATACTGAGTATATGAGTATATGTAGTATATGAGACATATTTATGAGTATATGAGTATATGAGTATATGCATATGAGTATTGAGTATTATTGAAGGTGCCCCTCCAGACTTGACGTTGAAGCTGTCGAGCGAGGTCCGAGGTCGGGCGGTGTGAGGGCAGACAAGTGTTCCGTGGACGGACGACCGCTGAGGATGACGGTCCCTACGATGGTACAATCCTGAGCGTGGAAGTACCTGGCGCAGATGACGGCAGCACTACGCCACGAAAGGAGTGCACTTCGATCCTCGTCTAGATCCCCGGTCGGGGTAAGAAGAAGGGAAGAAGAAGGGATTAAGAAGAAGGGAAGAAGAAGGGAAGAAGAAGGGCCGGACACCCCCAAGGGTCGGGAGATGGTATTGGAGTTCGCCGCACTGATGATGAACAGAATGAAACTCGTTAGTGTCCGACCTGCATCCTCGGGACTGACCTCTGCCGTGACGGATGTTTTGCTCAAGATGCCATAGCATTGGTTCATCAACTGCTGGCTGTGAGGGAGACCAGGCATATGAAGTGCGGATATAGGCCACTTAGGAAGTTCAGTGATCGTGACAAGATGTTTTGTCACCCCTGACTCCATCCTCGACAGTTTTCAACGGCCACTGTGTTGTGTGTCTGTGTGTTTGTCGGCTCAGGTACGAGAACATGATGTTGCCGTAGCTCCTCGTTCATAGAGACCGTGCCGACTTGCTCCAGTTCCACAGCTTGTTACATAGCGATGTGTGCATCCCCGCTCGCAATGGTCTATGGGTGTCCGCCTCCATCAGACTCTACTGTCTCTCTCTAGCTCATTGTCTGAGAACGCCAAAACAGTCGGGGTCAGAGACGGAGTGCCAGGGAGGTGTGGGCCAACTGGTGCGTTGTGATCTGACCTTCGCTCTTGTCCTCGCGTGATCTGTCCTGCAACCACGCTCAAGGGATGGAAGAGGGTGTGGTCGAAGAGAGGAGGAATAAAGAAAAAAAAAAA
>JAJSRW010001292.1:0-38656 GCA_022414725.1 Microglena sp. YARC | reverse complement strand
CATGCCCCCCCCCCCCCCCGATGGCGACCCTCCTCCCTCCTTTGATGAATTCTCCAAAAAACTCCTCACTCTTGCCAAAGCCATTAAACCTCAGCGTGTCGATAAAAAGACAGTTCCATACTCCATGATAGGCCTTGCATTGGAGTACGGTTCGGGGTAAGCATTATATAGGGAGTGACTCCGCCGATGACAGATTAATCCCTTTAGGGCTACTGTAGCGAAGGACCCACCCTTAGCATTGGAGTCAGTTTGGGTAAGCATGATATGTAGGGGGCGGCAATATGATATTCATAATGATGTCATTCATTAAACATTGATGCCGGCAGTCTGACGAGCCATTTTTATACGATATCACATGCATGCTGGCATCTGACTGGGCCAAAGTTACCTTTTATGTATAATAATCATGTAATGCAATTTGTGTATGAATGGTATATGCTAACTCTGCGCTGGAATTAGCGCTGCATAAAAGTATGCACATGACATCAGCTAAACAATATGTCATGTCCACTTCCGAGTAAATGTACGCATGTGCTTGCTTGCCCTGCCACTGTACTACACTTTATATTTGTCTAAGCAGCGTTGGTTCGTGTTGTTGTGTGTGCGTGGTGGTTAGGACGTGTTGTTGCTTGGTGGTAGTTGTGGTGGATGGTTGTTGGTGGTGTTGGCTTGTAGGACGGTGTTGTTTGCTGGTGTATGTTGATGGGATTGGTGTTTGTGGTAGGAGTGTTGTTGTTTGTTGATGGTAGGGACGGTGGTGGTTTGCTGCCGTAGGGGTCTAGTCAGATAGCAATTTTTGTGTGTGTTGTGTGGGGGGGGGGGGGGGGGAGTACCACGTGTGTGTTCCTGTGTTCCTGTGTGAGTGTGAGAGGGTGTGGAAGCGGGGAGGGTGTGTGTGTTCCAGTGTGTGTTCCTGTGTGTGTGTGTGTGTGGAGGGTGTGGAGCAGGAGGTATGTGTGTCTCCAGTGTGTTGTTCCTTTTGTTTGTGGTGTGTGTGGAGGGTGTGGAGCAGGGAGGGTGTGTGTGTTCCAGTGTGTGTTTCCTGTTTTTGTGTGTGTGTGTTGCGAGGGTGTGGAGCAGGAGGTGTGTGTGTTCCAGTGTGTGTTCCTGTTTTGTGTGTGTGTGTGGAGGGTGTGAGCAGGGAGGGTTGAGTGTGTTCCAGTGTGCTGTCCTGTGTTTGTGTTTTGTGTGTGGAGGGTGTGAGCAGGGAGGTGAGTGTGTTCATTGTGTTCTGTGTTTGTGTGTGTGGTGGAGGGTGTGGAGCAGGGAAGGGTGTGTGTGTTCCAGTTGTGTTCCTGTGTTTGTGTGCCTGTGTGTGTGGAGGTGTGGAGCAGGGAGGGTGTGTAGGTGTTCCAGTGTGTGTTCCTGTGTTCTGTGTGTGTGTGTGGAGGGTGTGAGCAGAGGGTGTGTGTTTGTTCCAGTGTTGTTCCTGCTGTTTGTAGTGTGTGTGTGGAGGGTGTTGGAGCAGGGATGGTGTGTGTTCCAGTGTGTGTTTCCTGTGTTTGTGTGTGTGTGTGGAGCGTGTGGAGCAGGGAGGGTGTGTGTGTTCCAGTGGGGTTCCTTGTTTGTGTGATGTGTGGAGGGTGGTGGAGCCAGGGAGGGTGAGTGTGTTTCCAGTGTGTGTCCTGTGTTTGTGTGTGTGTTGGAGGTGATGTGGAGCAGAGGGGTGAGTGTGTTCCAGTGTTGTTCCTGTGTTTGTGTGTGTGTGTGGAGGGTGATTGGAGCAGGGGAGGGTGTGTGTGTTCCAGTGTGTGTTCCTGTGTTGTGTGTGTGTGGAGGACGTGTTCTGGAGCAGGGAGGGTGGTGATGGGCCAGTGTTCCAGTGTGTGTTCCTGTGTTTGTGTGTGTGTGGGAGGGTGTGGAGCAGGAGAGGGTGTGTGTGTTCCAGGTGTGTGTTCCTGTGTTGTGTTGTGTGTGGAGAGGTGTGGAGCAGAGGGTGTGTGTGTTCCAGTGTGTTTCCTGTGTTTTGTGTGTGTTGTGGAGGGTGTTGGAGCAGGGGAGGGTGGTGTGTGTTCCAGTGTGTGTTCCCTAGGATGGATGCCTACGTTATGTATGCGGAAAGCATATCCCCTGAATTACACTGTTGAACAAGGGACGCATAAGCAGGGATAGGCAATATGATATCATATGATGTCATGTCATCATACAATGTCATACATTGCCGGCGTCTGCCTACGTAAACTTGCACCTGGGGCATAATATCATATTGATATATTTCATAAGATTTTTGCAGGATTTCATATGATATCATACTCGTCTTTGGTCAGCATCATATGATTTGCCGTTCCCTACACATAAGGCATTAGTAAATAAATACTCTCAGGACAGGCATGATCTTGCTGTGTATTACCTGCATCCAAGTTTCACATTCGACATTATTAAATAAATGCTTTCAGGAGTGCATGACGTGCGCTGGCATTACCATGCATGCAAGTTTACAAAGGACATCAGTAAGTAAATGCTTTCAGAAAGTTGCATGCTTTTCAGAAATTTCGTCACTGGCCTTACCTTGTACGCAGATCTGCTCCTCCTCCTCCATACTCTGTTCCATAGCCCCTGTTGCAATCACGGTCAGAAAGCCAGCTCAGTGATCATCGGGAGGGTTTGTCGGATATCGCCAACTGGGGTGTGCTCGGGGGTAAATGAACATGTATATATATATATATATAATATATATATATATATATTATATATATATATACTATATATATTTATATATGTATGTTATGTTAACATATGTATATATATATGTCGAACAAATTACAAAACTGTTTTTCTTTTCTAAGCTACCAGCCACAAGGCTTCTAGGCAGCTCCCTGAGGAACTGCCACTGGGGCAAACGCAAAGATTCCAGGAGCACTGGAAGGCCGACGATATGAGCTTGTCAAACAACATACAACTGTTTTCTTTTCAGCTACCATGCACAAGCTTCTAGCCAAGCTCCCTGAGACGGCCACTTGGCCAAACAGCAGAGATTCCAGCGAAGCACTGGAAGGTGATGATATCAGCCTCCAGAGTGCCTACGTTATTTGAGGTTTGAATGAAGATAGAGCCAAGGGAGCTACCTAGAAGCTGATGCTTTAGAAAAGGGCACCAAGCAGGAATCAGCCAGTCACATTGGAGCTATTAGGGTACCAGTAGAAATGTTAAAATTGGCCTACATGGTTCTGGCAGGTTGGTGGTTGGTGGTTGGCCCCAGTGCAAGCAAACAGCAGGCCCCCTTAACCTTGAGCTGTTCATAATAATGGTATGTTTTATTTTCAGCTCTGGCAGGTTAGTGCGTTAGTGGTTGGCCCCAGTGCAAGCAAGCGGGCAGGCCTCGTAATGAGGGGTACGGTTATTTATTGGCTCTGGCAGCTCCTTACAATATCCGCTCTTGTCGCCCCATGACCAAAGCCGCCCAACACAACACAAGGCACTTGCAGGCCTGGGGAAGGGGTGGGGGAATGGTTGATGTTGATTCTTGTTGTTGTAGTGTGATGGTGTGGTGTTATTGCTGTCTTGTTCTTCATGTAGTTATTGTTGTTGATGTTGTTCATGGAGTTGTTGTTGTTGTTCGTTTGTTGTTCATATGGTTTTGTTGTTGTCGATGTTATTCTTGTTGTTGCTGTTGTTGTTGTTGCTGTTGTTGTAGAATATTGTTCTTATCTGCTGTGGTTGATGAAGTTATCTGTAGTTGTTGTTGAATTTGTTCAGGTGTTGTTGTTTACTGGTTTTAGTACTGGAGGTTGGAGATTGGGGATAGTATCTGGATCTGGTTTTGGGTCAAAAACAACTTGACAAAAGCTATGTGTCATACCCACAGCATACATCCAGATACGCAAACACACATTTAGTTATGTCACGTCTGCATACATATACATGGATACATATACATAGGGAACGGAGATATAATATCATATGATGCCGGGAGTCTGGATGGCTCAAGTTACCATTTGTATACAGTATCATATGATCAAACAGGCTGGTCCCCTCAACCGCTCGCCTCGTAATAAGACAAACTGTTTATTGATGTATTTATTTTTCAAATTACGCAGTTTGTGTGATATCATATGATATCATACTCTCGCTTGGACAACATCACATGACGCTGTTCCCTACATAAATATACTTCCACATGCCTGACACATTCAGATGACGTACATTGATGTACATCCAGTTACACCTCAAAATATTTAAAGAGTTCCAAATACGTCAAGATACATGTAGATACGCACAGTTAAACCTAGACACATTTAAATACTACCAAATACATTTGCATACGTCCAGTTGCGCCTTGTTGCCGATTGCTGCGCCAGTGGGCCACATGTTGGCGCTAGCTACCCTGAGGCGCTCAAGGCCCAGGTGGGCCAGTGGGCCAGCAAAAGGTGGGTTTGATCTAGTTTGATCATTATGACTGATCAAAATCATCTGACATTGTTGACAGTGACTGGCGTATTGTATCTGGCGTTATACATTGTTTGGCAGAGAGCTGGCGTTTGGAATCTGTTTATCTTGTTTACTTTGCTCATTTAGTCATATACTCTTTACCGTAACGAGCGTGAGCTTAGCTGTTCATCTTTTTGCTGCTGTTTACATGCGAGCGGAAGACTGACTGGGTTCATCTCTGTTGTAACCAACATCAACTAGCATTCAGTTCTGGTATGCTATGCTCACGTCTGCATCTGAGAGCTAGTGTGTGGAATCTGTTTAGTTTGTTTGCATTGTATTGGCTGGGCTTCTCTCTGTTGTAACCAACATCACCTAGCATTAAGTTCTGGTATGCTGTGCCCCCGTTTCCATCAAACTTTTCCTTTGACACGACTTGATGCGATTACATATTTTCAAATAAGTCCTTATGCATGAAAATAATTTAAAATATGTCTCGTTATGTCCAACATCAGTCAACCCACATCCACACCCAGCCACACCCTGACCAACTGCAGTCTTGCATCCGCACCCCGCACCCCACACACCGTCTTCACAACGCCACTTAACTCAACCCACCACCGCCCTGGCACCCACCAGTCCGCAAGCCTGGCACTGAGGCACCCATCGCAGATCATAGCTTTTCTTTTCAGCTACGAGTAGCAGCTTCTAGATAGCTCCTTGAGCCAGCTGTTGGGCAAAGCATACAGACTTCAGCAGTGCTAGGAAACTGATCATACCAGCTTCCAGGTGCATTGCCTACTTTGGGTTAGGCTGAATAGCCTGGCAGGGGAGCTATCTAGAAGCTGCTGCTCGTAGCTAAAAAGAAAAGCTATGATTCTGCCGATGGGTTTCTCAGTGCCAGGATTGCGGACTGGTGGGTGCCAGGTCGGTGGTGGTTTGAATTGGGTGGGGTTGTGAAGACGGTGTGTGGGGTGCGGGGTGCGGATGCAAGGTTGCAGTTGGTCAGGGTGTGGCTGGGTGTGGGCGTGGGTGTGGATGTGGGTGTGGGTGTGTAAGCAGAGTCCTGGTTGGATTTGAACCCTTAGACCTCAATTAGTCTATGCCTTGGTTTCTGTGCATGGCCCTAGGTTTTTGTTCATCTGTTTTATTTCACTGGTCTTCAGTGCTCCCGGTGGTAGTGGGCTCCGGTACCAACACCGCAGGTCGCACCTGAATTGCCCAGCTCTCGCATCTCTGGGTGCAGCCCTGGGTGCAACGATCTCAGCGGCCTTGGGACGATTGCTGCGAACCGGCTGGAGCGTTGTGCTAAGGTTGACCTTGGGGCGGTGACCTTGCTTGTCCTGGACATATTAACCGACTGCTTCATGCTCGCGTTCATGTTCTTCGACGCAAGAGAATGTGGAAGTAAATGCGGTAGAGTTGAAGGGGTATATTGGCTGTTGGCCGATGCAGTCGTTTTGTCTTGATTGCTCTGTGTGGGTATCTTATACACGATGCTGGCATTTGGGAGGTAGGTGGGGCGTGGGGTGTGGTCGTTGGTGGTCAGAAGGGGGCGTTTGGTTGAGCTGGCAGTTTGTGGCTGTGTGGCTAGTCTTCTCCCCACCCCTTCCGTTCCCTGCCCCTGCGTGTCGTAGTGTGGCTGAGCGATGAGCGGGCGCGCTTGTATAACCGGTTTAACCGATTCGCATGAAGCACGGCAGCGCAAGCTCCGATAATGGATGGTCAACCAACTGGTGCTAACTCCAGCCCGATAAAGAAAGAAAGCAGTAAGCCAAGCCGCCAATCTTAATCGAGTCCAAACCGAGTTTGAGTCCTGAGAAGCTAACCATCCAGGGCAGGGGGCGCGCTTCGAGCGCTTGTGCCGTCCCCAGTAAGGCCAAGACACACCAAGATTGTTTCGGAGGGCCAAGACACACCACATAATATTTTCGGGGGGCTTGCCCAACTCCCTCAAAGCCAACGGCCAACACGAGAAATCAAGATTCCTATCAAACTTACTTCTCAAATCCAGATCCAATCCTCCACCCGTTTATCTTCCCCTCAACTATCTCAACATGATGCTCAAGTCCTCCATGGTAAGCGCTGCTGCTCAGCGATTAAGATTCCATACATCGTGTTCCCCAGCGGTAGTATGCCCCAATTTTGCGACCTGAGCCCATGTCTGCGCATTCTGCACATTACGCTACTAGGGACACGAATGCATTGATCACGATCGCAATCATAATTACTTTTTCGGATTGTGTAGTCGCATCCCTCATAAACAGTCACACGTGCGGAGTAACTTTTATCGAGAGCGATCTCGAACGCTGCTACTTATTGACCTCTCCCTGCTGGTTGCAGAGCACCTTCTATTATAACGAGTAAGGTGCATGTCTCGTATAGCCCCGGCGTCCATGTCCATGGTCGTGCCGTGGTCACCACCAACGCACTAGACCAGCGCGGCCCGAAAGATAGATTTGGCCCAGCAATAGAAAGGCTGCGCTAATGTCTCGCATGGATACTTGATTAACCGGATCCATGATGAGCGAGACGATGCGCGCGGCATGTCTTATGCACCCACTTCCCAGCCTTGAATTCTTAGTCTGGAGTATGAAGTGGATAGATAAGATGCGAAATATGTTATCCACTACGGGCGAAGATACCGAAACATGAGGGATGAGATTTCGATGGCTCGGATGGTAAACGAAGTAATGAAGTAGCCTCCATGCTAAAAGACTAACCCTTCTTCACTCTGCCCCATGCCATGAGCGGCCCGCTTGCTGGTAGACTATGCAGTATTTTCCTTTTTCGGCTAAAAGCAGCAGCTTCTTAGGCAGCTTCCCCTGACGGCTATTCAGCAAAAGATAATGCAGCTGTTTAAATCTCGGGGCTTAGCCAGTGGCTGGCTCGGGGAGCTGGGAGCTGCCTAGAAGCGGCTACTTGTAGATGAAGAGAACAACTTTGAGACCATGCAACCAAACCCAATCCCAATGTCCCCCCAATTGACCACTCTCAACACTGCTCAGCCAAGCACACCTGAACTATTATTACCCGCCCTCAACATCCATCTTCATCGAACATACTGACACTCATATAACCTGGCCCCGTCATCCATCTTCATCCGCAACAATTTCTGACACTATAAACGTCGGGCACTGTAGCCGCCCTCAACATCCATCTTCACCCGCAACAATATCTGACTATAAATGTCGGACACTAATCTAACCTGCCCCAACATCCATCTTCACCCAACATACTGACACTCTTCTAACCCGCCTTCCACATCCATCTCCACCCGAAACAGCATCTGACACTCATCTTACCGGCCTCACCATCCATCTTCACCCAACATACTGACACTCTCATAACCTTTCATCATCCATCTTCACCCGCAACAATATCTGACACTCTTTTAACTTGACCTCAACATCCATCTTCACCCGCATCAATTTAATACTGTAACCCACAATCAACATCCATCTTTACCCGCAACAATATCCAACAGACCTTTAACTAGACCTCAACATCCATCTTCACCCGCAGTCCGTTAAGGCCGTCCGTGTCACCACATCCATGAAGCCCACCGCCAGGGCTGTGGTTGTCCGCGCAGACAAGAACCCTGTGAGTTTTGAAAACTTGTTTCTTTTTGTCTGGTGTCCTATGTGTATGACTAGTTATACAAATGGATATGCATGTATACTGATAGTTATACTGGATGCCACACTAGTTGTATGAATGGATGTGCATGTATACTGATAGTTATACTGGATGCCACACCAGTTGTATAAATGGATATGCATGTATACTTATAGTTATACTAGATGCCACACTAGTGTTGTATAAATGGATATGCATGTATACTGATAGTTCTATTGGATGCCACACTAGTGTTGTATGAATGGATATGCATGTATACTGATAGTTATCCTAGATGCCACATGAGATTTATAAATGGATATGCTTGCACACTGATAGTTATACAGTATGCCACACTAGATTTATAAATGGATATGCATGTATACTGATAGTTATACTGTATGCCACACTAGATATAAATGGATATGCATGATTACTGATAGTTATACTGTGTGCCACACTAGTTTAACTAGGTCAGGATTCAGCATGCTCATAAGATGCAGGATGACTGCATGATCCTGCATGATAACAATATTAGGAACCAGCATATCATATGGTGTAGACAAAAGATGAGGATGATGTCATATAATCAAACTATATAAACCATCAGCATGATGAATCAGTATTCTGTCATCATTCTGCGTCATCTTCGTATTACAGCTTGAAACAGTAGGTCCTGTATGTTCCAGGCCAGGGGGTAGCTAACTTGCCCAACATTGGTAAAAACAAAATAGGGGCCGAACTAACTAACTAACTAGCTCTAGACTACCAGGAAGAGCTGAACCAACTAACTAACCCTAGACTACCAGGAAGGGCTGAACTGACTAACTAACCCTAGACTACCAGGAAGAGCTGAACTGACTAACTAACACTAGACTACCAGGAAGAGCTGAACTGACTAACTAACACTAGACTACCAGGAAGGGCTGAACTGACTAACTAACACTAGACTACCCAGGAAGGCTGAACTGACTAACTAACCCTAGACTACCAGGAAGGCTGAACTGACTAACTAACACTAGACTACCAGGAAGGGCTGAACTGACTAACTAACACTAGACTACCAGGAAGGGCTGAACTGACTAACTAACACTAGACTACCAGGAAGGGCTGAACTGACTAACTAACACTAGACTACCAGGAAGGGTTGAACTGACTAACTAACACTAGACTACCAGGAGGGGCTGAACTGACTAACTAAGTAATTCTAGTCTACCAGGAAGGGCTGGACTTACTAACTAACTAGGATAACCTGAACTAAAAAGAAGGGCTGAAGTAACTATCTAACTACTGTACTGCTCTCAAAATTTAACGGTTTAAATTGACGTGAGCAACCGTCAAAATCGTGGCGTACGGTATATTACGAAACGAAAAAACCGTCAAATCGGTTTTTTTGCCGATATTAGGTACATCACTAGAATGCACATTTCTCACTGCTCAGTGGGCCAAACACTACAATTTTTAGTGATACGAGATCCCTGGTACCTCCTGCATCTGTCTGCATATTCATATGCCTCATCCGACAAAAATGATGAGTTTGGGAGCACAGACCCTGTGGCCATCTTTAACCACTCTTCCTTGCTCCAATTGTTTGAATAAGGACACACTGGTGATGAGGATGAGGTGCCTTTGGCCCTTCTAGATCGCTGAGCAACACATGAACATATATTATGCTTATGCTTATGACATTAACTGAGCAAGAGATGATTTCAGGAGTTCATGGAAACGATTGAATGTCTCATTCTAGTTATTTCAATGAGTACCGGTAGTGTTATGCTGAACAAGATGTTGAGATCATTGCAATATTATATGTACACTCCTTGCAGGTCCTAGAACAGTGTACCCTAATATTGCACTATGAAACATGAACCAGTGTAACATGATACAAGCGTTCAGTTGCATAAATGGATTTTATTAAAATGGAAACCGTCAAATGTGTGTAGACTACCAGGAAGGGCTGAACTAACCAACTAAATAACCCTAGACTACCTGGAAGGGCTGAACTAACCAACTAAATAACCCTAGACTATCTGGAAGGGCTGAACTAACCAACTAAATAACCCTAGACTACCTGGAAGGGCTGAACTAACCAACTAAATAACCCTAGACTACCTGGAAGGGCTGAACTAACCAACTAAATAACCCTAGACTACCTGGAAGGGCTGTACTAACCAACTAAATAACCCTAGATGCCCGGTGTATTTGAACTTAAACTTGGTGTACTTGAACTCCCGGTGTATTTGAACTCCCGGTGTATTTGAACTCAAACTTGGTGTACTCCCGGTGTACTTCTGGATTAAATGGAAGAGTCTTGCCCAATGGCAGTAGTCTTGTACTCCTGTGTACTGCCATCTGTTTTGAGCTCAACACCGTCATAAGTGTTCCTGACCAGAGCATTCTGTTTCTTCGTCCATGCAGGAGGGCTTTGTTGAGGAGGATTCCGCTGGACAGACCAACATGTTCCCCACCGTGGTGCGTGCTCACTTGCAGATGTGTATTTATAAGTGCATGAATATGATAAGGTGTGCAGCACGTACTGATGGAGCTGTCACCTGGACAGACCAACATGTTCCCCACCGTGGTGTGTGTTAACTTGCAGACGTGTATATATAAGTGCATGAATATGATAAGGTGTGCAGCATGTACTGAGGGAGCTGTCACCTGGACAGACCAACATGTTCCCCACAGTGGTGCGTGCTCACTTGCAGATGTGTATATTTAAGTGCATGCATATGATAAGGTATATATCACGTACTGATGAAGCTGTCGTCTGGACAGACCATTATGTTCCCCACCGCGGTGCGTGCTCACTTGCAGATGTGTACATATAAGTGCATGCATATGATAAGGTATATATCACGTACTGATGGAACTGTCATCTAGACAGGCCAACATATTCCCCACTGTGGTGCATGCTCTCTCGCAGATGTACATATAGGTGTATTGGTAGTGGTTTTTTATTTTACTGAAAGGATTTCCACCCAGTATTTTCGTTTAAGCAAGCGATGTGTCGGTTTGGTTTGGTTGGTTGATCACTGCCATCATTGGTATGTTGAGTAGTTCATTGTTTTCTAAGTGTCCTCTAGATGTTTTGATCCGCTTGCAGATGTAGCCCTGCAAAGTTGGCTCATCTGGTCAAGTCGTTGTTTCGTCTTGAGATAGTTTTCTAATCATCCTCCTGTTGCTCAGATCCTCCTGTATATGAAACCCTTTGAGGCTGGCCCATTTGGTTCTGCAATTGTTGTTTTCAACAGTATATTTTGGGTTAAGCTTTCAAGTTCATCAGTGCTAGTTTTCGTTTCAGCCCCTCGAAAAATATAATATAATATCGAGGTTGAGCAACTCCCCTTAGCCTACTTGGCTACCCATGAACTGTTAACCTACAAACGCACGTACATACATACTAAGCATCATGTGGTTCTTTTGATCCTCCTGCAGATGAAGCCCTCCTTTTCTTCTTCAGACGACAACAGTGGAAATGTTCTGTATATTGGTGGAGGTGCCGCTGTTATAGCCGCCGTCGCTATTGGTGGTAGTCTCTTAGTGGGCACTCCAGGTGAGTGACAGCTAATCCAATGTTTTCTTTTCCGCCACAAGCACCAGCTTCTAGGCAGCTCCCCGTCATCCACTGGGATGTGTGCCGATATTTCAACAGGTGTAGATTACTGATGACGGCAGCGTCAAGGTGAAATGGACTGCATTGGATTTGGCTGGATAGGGAAGCAGGGGAGCTGCCTAGAAGCTACGGCTTGAAGCTGAAAAGGAATACAATGAGCTAACCGCCACGGCATGGCATTGCATGGGCAGTTTTGTTTAGCTTGCTGTAGGTCCAGTTGCGTAGCAAAAGTTGCGGCGCAAGCCTGATGACATGAGTATGGCGTAGCCCGAGAAAGGGGGAAGCGCTGAGCCCATTGGGGGCAGCACGTCGCACTGGGATCGCATTGAGGTGCTCAATTTACTGCACGTACTGAAAAGGAACACTGCATGGGGGTGCACAAAAACTGAAGCTTGGCGTTTTGGGGTAAGGCAACCCCAGTTAAGTGTTTTTTTGGTTGAAAACCCTTTAGCCCTAAGCCCTTCTTGGCAGCTCTGAGATTTGTACACTCTTTGGTCTGGTGTGGTATTGTGATCCAGCTCAGCTCCAGCTCCCCCCCCCCCCCTAGCTCCCCACCACCACACACACACGCACACACCCAGCTCCCACCCCACCCACCCCAAAAAGATAAAGCCTGGATGGGCGTGGTGTTCAGGGGACCCTCCCGTACGCCGCAGCTGGGGAAAGTCTCCATTAGATTCCATCCAAAAGCTAAACAAGAAAGAACCACAAAAACAGAACGAAGTAAGTTTTTTTGGTTTTGAGGGATTGAAGCCTGGGAAATGTGTCCATGTCCGTCGGTTCCCAAAAAATACTTCATTGCAGATTCGGATTCCTTACAAATTATATTATGCTTTGCACTATTTTCATCTTGTTTGGCCAACATAGAAGCATAGCAAAGTCACCATTAGATTCCATCCCACAGCTAAACGAGACCTTATCGTAACCCGCCTCGTCTTGCCTCGCCTTAACTTGTCTTGTTTTCTCTTATCTTGCGCTAAACGTGACGTTTCCTTCACCTATAATCAGGAATCCCTGTCCCCGTTGCTGAGGGTGACTACGAGACCTTGAGCTTCTACTCCGCCAAGTTCTCAGGAGAGGGTTTCACGGCTGTTGCTGCCCCAGCCGTTGCCGCTGAATAGACTCACGAAAGGGATAGTTCATAAGCTGCTCGTGGCTCATGAGCTGGGTCGCTTGCTAATCGATTAGCTGCTAGTCGTTTGGATAGTGCATGCTAGTCGATTAGCTGCTAGTGCAAGCAAGCATGGAATGCTGCCCAAGGTAGCACTGCTTGTTTGCACTTCACAGTCGTAGAGGCAGGTAGAAGCTACTGGGACCAGCCCATAGATCCTGTAAGATGTGTTAATCAGAGTTGCGCGTCCTCCCAAGGGCACTCAGATCTGCCAAGGGCTCAGATGCCGTGTTGCAGGCTTGGTTGGCATGAGAGTTGCACGTGCTGCAAAGGTTACTCAGTTGCAGTGTTGCGGGCATGGTTATCAATTTTGGGTTGTGGCGATTTGTCTTCTGATCACTGAGAAAATGTCAACTGGCAATTTTGCAGTCAGATATTAGCATCCTAAAACAGTTTATTCGGAGACATATGTGACGATATCAACAGTATTTTCGACTTAGCTCCTTCCATCTTGCAATCGATCACTTTTTTTACCCATGATGGACAAAGTTGGTTGCACGATTTTTCTAATTATTATGTTGCTTACAAGCTGGACATCTGGCCAACTTGCATGGCCACAGTTTTGATTGGTACAGATGGAACCATTGTGTTTACCTATGAATCTCATTTACAAATGTCGATGTAATACTTTGGATCTCTTGGTCTTTACATGAACATGGATACTCGAACTTGGTTGCAGCATATGTGCATCCTAATAATAATAGTCATCCTCGCAATAAGGTATGCTCTTTATTTATCGCCCCCTTTGGTGGGCCCTCGCTCTGGTAATTCATAGGTGTTATCGGGTGTATTGATCAAAAAGGAAACTATGTACCGGGGGGGGGGGGGGGGGGGGGGACACCCTACAACTGACTGTACTGTAACGCGAACAACGGACGGTAACACATATATTACGTTACAGGCCATTATTGACTCGAGAAAATCCCGCTCCACAACATCCGGGAGGGGTCTTACAACTAACCCTCGAACTTGGCAATCTTGCAGCAAGATTGCCTACATTACATATACATACGTCCAGGCCATCAACCTATTTGGGTAATCCTTGACCGGAACATACAAATGTACGGCAATCAAGTTCAACTACATGGAACATACCAGAACATTTGGTGGTTGGCCCTAGTGAAAGCCAACGGGCTGGCTCGTAACAAGGCGTACTACCTAACGTATTTATTACCACAACATGCATAGGCCATTATCGACCCCAGACATGCCCACACCACAACTTCCGTGGGGGTCTTCCAACTTCCCATGCACAGGCAATTATCGACCCCCAAACAAGCCTACACCGCAACTTTCGTGGGGGCCTTAACTTCCCATGCACAGGCAATTATCGACCCTAAACAAGCCTTCACCACAACTTTCGTTGGGGTCTTTCAAGTTCCAACTTCCCAACTTTCCTTTGAGAAACATAATTTACACACGCTTTCTTGCGCCTTAGCCCTTTTCAAGAAAGCTTAAGCTTTGTTTTGCCTTCATGAGGGAAAAGGCCTTAAAACTGTAAGGCTTAAGGCAGGGCGAAGACACCTAAACGCTAATCCACTGGCCCCTACATCTCGTTGGCGGCCTGCCCCGCCCCCCTTGGAAGCAACCCAGTCCCCCTTCCCGGCAACTCATGCAGACAATTCCCCCGCTCCCCTTGACAGCAACCCAGCCCCCCTTGCCGGCAAACACATGCATACAAATATCCCGCCCCCACGCCAGCAACCCAGTCCCCCTTGCCGGCAACACATGCATACAATTCCCCCGCCCCCCTTGCCAGAATCTCAGCCCCCCTTGCCAGCAACTGACTAACAGTACAATTCAAGTTCATTAAAATCATCCCTCCAAACTCTGCACGTGTATTTTATTCAGACCCCCTCTCCTATATCTCCCCCAGACTCCCACAATCACAATGGTCATGGCAGCAGCAACTATCTTCGCAACACCGCCCATATTCAAGTTTGGGCCGAACTCGCGGTTTTGCTCCTTGCTGCCACTGTGAGTCATGATTCAGCACTCCACCTCCACCTTGGGCTCGTCGGTATGCCAACCTGCATCACCAAGTGTTGGAAATTGAAAATTAGTACGCCATGCCAGTATGCCACAGGCGTGAGATTGAGGGGACCCTCCCATTTGCATGCATGTGTACATACTGGAGAAAGCTACCATGCATGTAGGGTTCATTTGGTTTCACAGACCCTCTGCGCCTGAGCTTGGACTACCGCGCTACAGCGCGGAGGGAAGTTATCTACCTCTTCCAAGGCGGCAAATTTCAGATTTTGTGAACCTGGCCAGGGCTCAAACCTCAGACATGTCTAATCGTTGACTGGGTACTACTATACTGGGACTACACCAACCTGCATTGAAATTGAAATTGAAATTGTTACATCCGAGTAATGCGCCACTCTCAGGACGTGAAGTTGAGGACACCACTGCTTAAGCAACCTGCATCACCAAGTATTTATATCAATTATTCTTTCTTTTTGTTTGTATTTCTTCTGGTCAGATGGAGGGTGTAAGTCCAAGATATTGCCCCTCTATATATGAGACTGTAACATACACATAGCTAGGGATGGGCATATCATATGATGTTGGGCAAAGCGAGTATGATATCATATCGTCTGACTACGCTAAATTTGCCATTTATTTACGATAGCATTTAACATTATATTGCCTGCGGTCATCATATGATATCATGAGACATGATATCTTATGATATTCATATTGCCATTCCCTATGCATAGCCCCTCCTGATAATCTAAAGTCAGTTGTTCGAGGTTTGGCAAGTCCCCTAGGCAAGAGGCTATACGGCTTCCCCTAGACAGTAAAAAGTTTAGACAAACTTGGGGGTCCAGGTACAGCTTCAGTTCCAGCCCACACCAGGGTGCTACAAAGCGCGCGTGGCAGCGCAATTTTGCGCACGCTTTTTGAGCCCCACTACGCGTTTTTTCGTTTTTTTCGTTTTTTTCACTACGAAGCGCTGACCAATTTGACAAAATGTAGTACCCTGGTGTGAACCAGGGTAGTCCGACCTTGCTCGCTAGCACGCGATAGCTTGCTACTAAGCGCGCGCGGCAGCGTGGTGCCGCGCTGCCTTATTGACCCCCTCTGCGCGTTTCGCGCAGTTTTTTCAACCCCCTGTGGGCACAGCGCGCAGTTTTTGCGCTTTTTGCATGAAAATTGACGTTTGTGCGCTTTAAGCGCTGACCAATTTGGCAAGAAGTAGTACCCTGGTGTGATCCAAGGTACTCCACCCTTGCACGCATCTGACCCCCTACCCCTGCCAGGGCATTCATCTAGATCTAGATGCCGATATAGCATCCGTGTGCCTGTAGTTCACCATTCTGACTGCTAGCACGCGATAGTACGCAATCATGCACTACAAGGTGCTAGACCCACGCCCCCCTCAACTTCGCACCTCGTCATGAGGCGTAACATTTATTTCTGTGTTTATTTGTTTATTGATTTATTTGTGTGTATGCAGGGTACTACATTTTGACATTTTGGGTTGCGCTTTTGACACAAGGGCCTCCTTTTGGGTTACTCTTTTGACTCAAACTGAAAACGGAAATCTGCGCACTGCGCCCAGACTGGCTTTACAAAATTGCGTCAATTGAGCTGTCAGGCTAAAAATCTTGTGAGCTAGCGCGCAAAAGCGCGCGTCGTGTTACAAGAAAGATACTGTAAGAACTAATGGACATGTTTGAGAGCCATTAATCTTGTGTAATAACTTAGCGCGCAAAAGACTCATGTAGTGCCCTGTTAGTATGTGTTTACCAGCCCCTTTCAGTGATATACAATTGTCTAGTGGTAGAGGATGAAGAGTCGGGGGTTCGACTCCCCCTTCGGTCGCTCTTGGCGTTGCAGGTCGTTGTCAACCGCGATGGTAGCTTGTCGACCGCGATGGTAGCTTGTCAACCGCGATGGTAGCTTGTACGTGGGCTCCCTTAACACCACGCCCCACCAGGCGTTATCATTACCTTAGTATGTATTTATTTATTTCATGCATACCAACCAGGGTACTTCCATTGACTAAATTGGCCAGCCCTTTGAACGCACTTGAAAAACAAAACTGCGCTTTGTAGTGCAATAAATGCTTGCTGCGCCCACTGGGGATTGCAAAAAACTGCGCGAAACGCGCAGTGGGGCTCAAAAAGAAACACCAGCGCGCAAAAGCGCGCGCTTGGAAGTACCATGATACCAACCTGCAGCCTTCACTGCCGAGTCAATAGAGGTGTGTCCTCCCTTCTGTCCTGACGAAGGATGCTCGACAAGGAGGCACAGTCCTTGTTGCCCGCGTTTGTATGAGCTACACCAGGTCCTTGACCCACGACCCCCTCAACCTCGTGCTTACCATAAGGCATAACCTCCTCAACCTCAAGCCTCTTCGTGAGGCGTAACATTTATTTATTTATTTATTTATATTTATATTTCTTGTGTTTATTTATTTTATGCATGCTTTTTGTGTTTTATGCATACCAACCTGCAGCCTGCACTGCCGAGTCAATAGTGGTGTGTCCTCCCTTTTTTCCTGACGAAGGATGCTCGACAAGGGGCCACAGGCCATGTTCCCCGCGGTCATATGAGGCCCTTGTCCCCCGATCGTTCAAGGCCTTTGGTCCACGGCCGAAGCTTTGCATCATTATCTTCTTGCCACCCTCGGGAAGGCGGGCCTGCATGCGTGTGTGTGTGTGTGTGTGCGTGTGTGTGTGTGTGTGTGTGTGTGTGTGTGTGTGTGTGTGTGTGTGTGTGTGTGTGTGTGTGTGTGTGGGGGGGGGGGGGGGGGGGGGGGAGGGGCTGCATGCGTGTGTGTGTGTGTGTGCGTGTGTTGTGGCGGTGGTGGGAAGGCGGGCCTGCATGCTTTGTGGTGGTGGTGGTGGTGGTGGTGGTGGTGGTGGGGTGTGTATGTGTGTGTTTTTCTTTGGCCCACGGCCGAAGCTTTGCATCATTATATTCTTGCCACCCTCGGGGAGGCGGGCCTGCATCTGTGTGTGTGTGTGTGTGCGTGTGTGTGTGTGTGTGTGTGTGTGTGTGTGTGTGTGTGTGTGTGTGTGTGTGCGTGCGTGATGCGTATGGTGGTGGTGGTGGTGGTGGTGATGGTGGGAAGGCGGGCCTGCATGTGCATGGTGGTGGTGGGTGTGTATGTGTGTGTGTATGTATGTATGTATGTATGTATGTATGTATGTATGTGTGTGTGTATGTATGTGCATGTGTGGTGGTGGTGGGAAGGCGGGCCTGCATGCGTGTGGGTGCAAGGCCTTTGACCCACGTCCAAAGCTCTGCATCATTATCTTCTTGCCACTCTCAGGAAGGTGGACCTGCATGCATGTGGTGGTGGCGGTGGTGGTGGTGGTGGGTGAGGTGGTAATGTGTGTGTGTCTGTGTGTGCGTGTGTGTGTGTGTGCGTGTGTGTGTGTGTGCGTGTGTGTGTGTGTGTGTGTGTGTGTGTGTGTGTGAGGGGGGGGGGGGAGGGGGGCTGCGTGTGTGTGTGGTGGTGGTGGTGGTGGTGGTATTTTGTGTGTGTATGTGCGGGTGTAGTGGGGTGTATGTCAGTGTTTGGAGGAGGGTGGGGGGCTGGAGAGTGGTGGTGGTGGTGGGGGTGGTGGGGTGGAAGTGGTAGACTGGGGTGGTGGTGGTGGTGGTGGTGGTGGTATTTGTGTGTGCATGTGCGGGTGTAGTGGGTGTATGTCAGTGTTTGGAGGAGGGTGGGGGGCTGGAGAGTGGTGGTGGTGGGGGGGTGGTGGGGGTGAAGTGGTAGACTGGTGGTGGTGGTGGTGGTGGTGGTGGTGGTATTTGTGTGTGTATGTGCGGGTGTAGTGGGTGTATGTCAGTGTTTGGAGGAGGGTGGGGGGCTGGAGAGTGGTGGTGGTGGTGGTGGTGGTGGTGGTGGAAGTGGTAGACTGGTGGTGGTGGTGGTGGTGGTGGTGTGGTGGTATTTGTGTGTGTATGTGCGGGTGTAGTGGGTGTATGTCAGTGTTTGGAGGAGGGTGGGGGGGCTGGAGAGTGGGTGGTGGTGGTGGTGGTGGTGGTGGTATTTGTGTGTGTATGTGCGGGTGTAGTGGGTGTATGTCAGTGTTTGGAGGAGGGTGGGGGGGCTGGAGAGTGGTGGTGGTGGTGGTGGTGGTGGTGGTGTGGTATTTGTGTGTGTATGTGCGGGTGTAGTGGGTGTATGTCAGTGTTTTGGAGGGTGGGGGGGCTTGGGAGTGGTGGTGGTGGTGGTGGGGGTGGGGGTGGTGGAAGTGGTAGACTGGTGGTGGTGGTGGTGGTGGTGGTGGTATTTGTGTGTGTATGTGCGGGTGTAGTGGGTGTATGTCAGTGTTTGGAGGAGGGTGGGGGGCTGGAGTGGTGGTGGTGGTGGTGGGGGTTGTGGTGGTGGAAGTGGTAGACTGGTGGTGGTGGTGGTGGTGGTGGTATTTGTGTGTGTATGTGCGGGTGTAGTGGGTGTATGTCAGTGTTTGGAGGAGGGTGGGGGGGCTGGAGAGTGGTGGTGGTGGTGGGGGTGGTGGGGGTGGAAGTGGTAGACTGGGGTGGTGGTGGTATTTGTGTGTGTATGTGCGGGTGTAGTGGGTGTATGTCAGTGTTTGGAGGAGGGTGGGGGGGCTGGAGAGTGGTGGTGGTGGTGGGGGTTGTGGTGGTGGAAGTGGTAGACTGGTGGTGGTGGTGGTGGTGGTGGTATTTGTGTGTGTATGTGCGGGTGTGGTGGGTGTATGTCAGTGTTTGGAGGAGGGTGGGGGGGCTAAAGAGTGGTGGTGGTGGTGGTGGTGGTGGGGGTGGAAGTGGTAGACTGGGGGTGGTGGTGGTATTTGTGTGTGTATGTGCGGGTGTAGTGGTGTATGTCAGTGTTTGGAGGAGGGTGGGGGGGGCTGGAGAGTGGTGGTGGTGGTGGGGGTGGGGGTGGTGGTGGTGGAAGTGGTAGACTGGGGGTGGTGGTGGTGGTAGACTGGTGGTGGTGGTGTGGAAGTGGTAGACTGGGGGTGGTGGTGGTGGTAGACTGGTGTGGTGGTGGTGGTGGAAGTGGTAGACTGGTGGTGTAAAGAGCCAAGTTGTTTGAGCCAAGGTACCTCATGGAGTGATGAGGTGTCATTTGGGTGAAGTAGTGCAGGCTGTGCATCATTATCTTCTTGCCACACTCAGGAAGGCCGGCTTGCATGCCTGGATGTGTGTAGTGGTGGTGTGTGTGTGTGTGTGTGTGTGTGTGTGTGTGTGTGTGTGGTGGGTGTGGGTGTGTATGTGGGAAAGGCGGGCCTGCATGTGTGTGTGTGTGTGTGGTGGGAAGGCGGCCCTGCATGCGTGGATGTGCTAATTCGTGTGTATGTTACATCGTGGATTTGCAAATTTGTGTGTACATTACATGCGTGGATGTGCAAATTCGTGAGTATATTACATGCGTGGATGTGCACATTTGCGTGTATAGGCATGCGGGGATGTGCGAATTCGTGTGCGTATTACAGGCTTGGATGTGAAAATTTGTGTGCACAAGCGTTTTAACATGCGTGCACATGCAAATTCGTGGATTGAAGATAGCAGACTGTAGACCATGGACTGTAGACCATGGACTGATGATCGTGGACCGTAGACCTTGTACTGTACACCATGTACTGCCAACCATGCCAACTGTGCCAACCATGGACTGAAAATCATGGACTGTAGACCTTGTACTGTACACCATGTACTGTACAACATGTACTGCCGACCATGCCAACTGTGCCAACCATGGACAGAAGATCGTGGACTGTAGACCTTGTACTGTACACCATGTACTGCCGACCATGCCAACTGTGCCAACCATGGACTGAAGATCATGGACTGTACACCATGTACTGTACAACATGTAAGCTCAAGGGATGTCAACTATGGACTGAGGACCAAAGACCAAGGACTAAGGACATGCCACGGACTGGTTACCTACATGTGTCCCAGGGGGTAAGGCTATGTGGCGATGTTGGACTGTAAACCATGGACTGCAGATCGTAGGCTATGGACTGTGGACTGAGGGCTGTAAGCTAAGGGCTATAAACTAAGGACTGAGGACGAAAGATCTAGGATTGAGGACATGCCAAAGAGTCACGGACTGGTTACTTACAAGTGTCCCAGGGGGGGAAGGCTATGTGGCAATGTTGGACTGCAAACCCTGGACTGCAGATCATGGGCTATGGACTGTGGATCGAAGTCTGTTAACCAAGGGCTGTAAGCTAAAAGCGATAGCTGTATTCTTGCCTTCCTGTCCTTTACAGCCCTGGTCCCTGACTAATGTCTGTAAGCCAAGGGCTTCAAGCTAAATAGCTGTAAACTATGGACTGAGGACCAAAGACCAAGGACATGCCACAGAGTGGTGACTGACATGTGTTTCGAGAAGGGAGGCAATGTGGCGATGTTGGACTGTAAACCATGGATTTAAGATCGTGGGCTTTGGACTATGGACTGATGGCTGTAAGCTTAAGGGCTGTCGACTATGGACTGAGGACCAAAGACCAAGGACTAAGGACATGCCACGGACTGGTTACCTACATGTGTCCCAGGGGGGAAGGCTATGTGGCGATGTTGGACTGTAAACCCTGGACTGAAGATCGTGGGCTATGGTCTGTGGACTGAGGTCTGTAAACCAAGAGCTGTAAGCTAAAGGCTGTTAACTATGGACTGAGGACCAAAGACCGAGGACTAAGGACAGGCCAAGGACTGGGGACTTACATGTGTTTCGAGAAGGGAGGCAATGTGACGATGTTGGACTGCGAACCATGGACTGACGATCATGGGCTATGGACTCGGGTCTGTAAACCAAGGGCTGTAAGCTAAAGGGCTGTCGACTATGGACTGAGGACCAAAGACCAGGGACTAAGGACATGCAACGGACTGGTCAATTTCATGTGGTCCAGGGGGGAGGCTATGTGGCGATGTTGGACTGCAAACCATGGACTGAAGATCATGGGCTGTAAACTAAGGACTGAGGAACAAAGATCAAGGACTGAGGACATGCCAAGGAGTCACGGGCTGATTACTTACATGTGCTTCGAGGGGGGAGGCAATGTGGCGATGTTGGGCTTGTGTGGAGCGGCGGGACTCATACTTCCTCATGCTTCCTCCGCCGCTGCCTGCGGTTCCAAATCCTGGTACCTTGAGAAGCTGAAGGGGAATGGAGGTGGGTGTGTGGGTGTGGGTGTGGGATTCTTTTGTGTCTAAAGGGGAAGGCAATGTGGCGATGTTAGACTTGTGCGGAGCGGCGGGACTCATACCTCCTCATGCTTCCTCCGCCGCTGCCTGCGGTTCCAAATCCTGGTACCTTCAGAAGCTGAAGGGGGGGGTGTGGGTGTGGGTGTGGGTGTGGGTGTGGTCGTGGGTTTGAATGTGGGTGTGTGTAGAGGATTATCTTTACCAAGCAAATAGCCTGGTGTCGCATTCTTAGCTCTGGTAGAGCTTCAATCAGGTCATCATTGTTGGAAACAGATCAGCACGCTTGTGTGGGTGAGAGTCCCCTTAACCAAACAACTAGCCTGGTGTCGAATACTCAACTCGGAAAGAGCATCGATCAGGTCATCATTGTTGGAAACAGATCCAGGACGCTTGTGTGGGTGTCTGGGTGAGAGTCCCCTTAACCAAACCACTAGCCTAGTGTATCATTCTCACCATCCCATATTCCCTGTGTTGTTGGCCTGTTTCAAGAGACCCACCCCACCTTGAATGAATCCCTTTAACCAAATATCTATCTATCTCATCGCTGGTAGAGCATCAATGTGGACAACATTGTTGGGAACGAACCCACCCTACCTTCTTGGACATACATTCCCTTAAGCAAACCACTAGCCTAGCGTATCATTCTCACCATTGCAGATTCCTTGTGTTGCTGGCCTGTGTCAAGAGACCCACCCCATCTTCTTGGATAAGAATCACCTTAAGCAAATCACTAGCCTAGCGTATCATTCTCATCATCCCAGATTACTTGTGTCGCTGGCCTGTCTCAAGAGACCCACCCCATCTTCTTGGATACAAATCCCCGTAAGCAAACCACTAGCCCAAGGTATCATTCTCATCATCCCAGATTACTTGTGCTGCTGGCCTGTGTCAAGAGACCCACCCCACATTCTTGGATAAGAATCCCTTGACCAAACCACTTAGCCAGTGTATCATTCTCATCATCCCAGATGCCTTGTGTTGCTGGCCTGTGTCAAGAGACCCACCCCACCTTCTTGGATAAGAACCAAACATCTATGTATCTCCCCGCTGGTCGAGCTTCAATCCGGTCATCGTTGTTAGAAACAGATCCAGCATGCTTGTGGGGGTGAGATTCCTCTGAACCAAACAACTAGCACAGCGTCGGATTCTCATCATCGCAGATTCCTTGTGTTGTTGGCCTGTTTCAAGAGACCCACCCCACCTTCTTTGATGAGAACCAAACACCTATCTCACCGCGGGTAGAATCTAAGTGAGGTAAATGGATTCAAAATAAATGAGGTAAATGATTTTTGGAATTTTGACTACTACCCTGTTCGGAACGGAATGGCTCTATCGTAGAGCGATCCCGGATCGAACGGAAGCAGGTGCGGGGTCTTATCAGGTTGCTGGTTTGAACCCCATCGAGGTCACCTGGGCCCACCCGGAGGGTCGTCGACCGGCATGGTAACTGGACTCTAGGTGTGATGTAAGCCCGTCCATCGCATACTTACGAGCCAGTTCCCTTAACCCCACGTCCTTAGAAGTGTCATTGTGACATATCTTGGAAGTTCAGATTTTATTTTTTATTTTATTTATTTCGCACCTCGGGTAGAGCATCGATCAGGTCATCATTGTTGGAAACAGATCCAGGACGCTTGTGCATGAGGTCATCCTCGTACAGAGGTAGGCGCTGCTTGGTTGCACCCAGCCAGTGGACCTCCTCCTGTTATACCAAATGGTGTGTGTATGGGTGTGGGTGTGGGTGTGGGTGTAGGATTCTCTCAACCAAAGAGCCAGCCTTGAACCCAGCCAGTGGACCTCCTCCAGTAATACCATATGGTGTGGGTGTGGGCCTTAGACCATAGTCGTTCTAAAACTTAATTCATAATATACAAAAACAGGGGCAGGCACGGCTTGGTGGAACTCCGCCTGTAATACCAAGTTGGTGTGGGTGTGGGTGTGGGTGTGGGTGTGGGATTCTCTCAACCAAAGCACTAGCTTTGCACCCAGCCAATGTACCTCCACCTTTAATACCGGCACTAAGTTGAGGATGAAGACCTTAATCATAGTTGTTCAAAAAGCTTAATTTATAATATGCAATACAAAAACAGAGGCAGGCGCTGCTTGGTTGCACCCAGCCAGTGGATTTCCTCCTGCGATACCAAATGGTGTGAGGGTGGATGTGGGGGTGGGGGTGGGGGTCGGATTCTCAACCAAGGAACCAGCCTTGCACCCAGCCACTGGACCTCCTCCTTTAATACCGGTACAAAGTTGAGGATGAAGGCCTCGGCCATAGTTGTTAATACGAACAGAGGCAGGCGCTGCTTGGTTGCACCCAGCCAGTGGACCGTCGCCTGCATTACCAAGTTGAGGGTAAAGGACAGAGCTTTTCCCCCCGCATCCAGTAGCAATCGCGACACACACATACACACACACACACACACACACACACACACACAAACCCCACCAACACACACACCCACATCCCCATCCACCAACTCCACCCACCACCACCACACACACACTCAGAACCCCCCCACCACCACCACACACACCACCACCACACACACACATCCACTACCTGGGACCCTGTTTTGGCCAAACCTTCCACTACCTCAAGAATCGAATGTCGGCCCCACCCCCTGGACACCCCAGGCCGGCCCTTCAGGCTGCCTACCCAAATCGCTACCAGGAGCCTAACTTTGAAAGACACCGAAACCCTGATCGCTACCAGAAGACTCCCTTTCTGAACCGAAAAAAGCTCTGGTGAAGGTCTTTGACCAGAGTTGTTCGAACAGGTTGGTTTATATTATATAATAAAAAACATAAAATAAACATTTTACTTTTTATATTTGCACATTTATTTTATAATTTTAAATGCTAGGGTTGGTGTGACTGCATGTTACAGTCCAGTTCAACACATACACCCATACTCTACCCATACACCCAAACCGACATCCACAATCACAATCACCCATACTCTTGCGTGGTACATGTCCCTCACCCGAGGACAAGGACGTAGCTCTCCTTGACCTTAGTTACCCACCCATACCCACACCCACACCCACATACACCCATACACCCTTACTCTACATACACAAACACCCATACACCCATACTCTACATACACCCACACCCATATACACCCATACACCCATACTCTACACCCCCATGCACACATACCCTACATACACATAAACCCATCTACGTGCCTGGTACAGGTCCTTGAGGGCGACGATGGAGCTCTCCATGTAGGACTTGGTCCACGAGGAATCCCGGCACAGTCCTGACAGCTGCTCATACACCTCTCCCTCCTGTTGCTCGAAGGACACCTTGGCAGCTGAGTGATCAAGTGTGGAACAGCATGTTTGTGTGTGTGTGTGTGTGTGTGTGTGTGTATGTGTGTGTGTGCGTGTGCGTGTGCGCGTGTGTGCGTATGTGTGTATGTGTGTGTGTGTGTGTGTGTGTGCGTGTGTGTGTGTGTGCGTGTGTGTGTGTGTGCGTGTGTGTGTGTGTGTGTGGTGGGATGGTGTGGTGTGGTGTGGGATGGTGTGGTGTGGTGTGGTGTGGTGTGGTGTGGTGTGGTGTGGGATGGTGTGGTTTGGTGTGGTGTGGTGTGGTGTGGTGTGGTGTGGTGTGGTGTGGTGTGGTGTGGTGTGGTGTGGTGTGGTGTGGTGTGGGGGTGGGGTGGGGTGGGTGTGTGTGTGTGGGTGTGGGTGTGGGTGGGGGTGTGTGGGTGGGTGGGTGGGGGTCTGTACGTGCAAGACAGCATGGCAGTATGTGAGTAAGCACGCATAGTACATCAGGGGTTAGTTTGAATAGTAATCTCTTAGGCTTTGTCTGCCGTGCTTTTTTAGTGTAAGTACATCAGGGATTAGAATGAATAGGAATTTCTTAGGCTTTGTCTGCCGTCCTCTTTCATGCAAGTACATCAGGGGTTAGTTTGAATAGTACTCTCTTAGGCTTTGTCTGCCGTGCTTTTTTAATGTAAGTACATCAGGGGTTAGTTTGAATAGGATTTCTTGGGCTTTGTCTGCCGTCCTTTTTCATGCAAGTACATCAGGGGTTATTTTGAATAGGAATTTCTTAGGCTTTGTCACACTTGGCCATGCTTACATGGCACTAAGTATATCAGGCGTTATTTTTAAAGCCTAAATTTGAAATTTGAAATGATAGGCCCCCCCTTGTGCTTGCGCTTCTTGGCCTTGAGCTTGATGGCCAATTCCTCTTACCAGTAGGTCAGGATCCCTGCCTCCCTGCTCCCCCCCCCTTCACACACACACACACACACACCACACACACACACACACACACAAAACACCCCCCCCCCCCCCTCTCTCCCTGGTCTCTTCATGGCAGTACTTCACGGGAGTACTTCACGGCATATATTTGAATATATTGCACAAGAGCTTTGTAAGGTTTACCCTCATGCTTGCACTGCTTGGCCTAGAGCTTGATGGCCAAATCCTCCTCACGGTATGTCCGAACTACCAGGCCCCCCCCCACCCCCCCTCCACACACGCACACACAAACACACACACCCTCTCTCCCCCTGGTCTCTTCATGACATTTATTTGAATTTAATTTAATACAACAATATAACAATATAACAATATAATAATGTAACATAAGAATATAATACAAGAATATAAGAAAAATACAATATATAACAATAATTAGTTTTGAATCTAATGATAATTAGTTTTGTATATAATAATAACTCGTTTATAATACAATAATAAATAGTTTATAATATAATAATTCTTAGTTTTACCTTCATGCTTGCGCTGCTTGGCCTTGAGCTTGATGGCCAAGTCTTCCTCACGGTCCGGTCCCAGGCCCCCCTCATCCTCTTGATCGCCCCTCGGTGAGAGTCAGAGAGACAGCTTCTGCACCGCGGGCAGTGCCGGGGCGGGCGGTTTCGTCCACACCGGAGGGGTTGAAGCATCTGGGCAGTGCGAGTGAGTGTGTGCAGGTGTGTGGGTGTGAGGGTGTGGGTGGGTGGGTGTGGGTGTGAGGGTTAGTAGGAAGGTGTGTGTGCTGTTGGGTGGGTATGTGTATGGGTAGTGCCGGGGCAAGCGGGGCGGGTGGTTTCATCTACACCATCGGTGGGGCTCAGGCATCTGGGCAGTGCAAGTAAGTGTGTTTAGGTATGTGGGTATGCAGGTGGGTGTAGGTGGGTGGGGTTTTAGGTGGTTGGGTAGGTGGATGGAGCTTCTGTGCCATGTGTGGTGCAAAAGCGAGCGGCTTGGGCGGTTTCATCTACACCTGCGGTGGGGCACAGGCATCTGGGCAGTGCGAGTGAGTGTGTGAAGAGGTGGGTGGGTGTTAGGTGGGTGTGCATATAGGTGGGCACATGCAGGCGTATGTGCAGTGTGTGAGAGTGTGAGTTAGTGTGTGTGGGAGTGATTGTGTGTGGGTGTGAGGGTGTGTGGGTGTTTGTAGGTGTGTGGGTGTGAGGGTGTGAGGGTTTGTAGAAAGTTGGGTGTGTTGGTGGGTGGGTCGGTGGATAGGTAGTGCTGGAGCGTGCGCGGTGGGCGGTTTCATCTACTCCACCTGTGGAGCACAGGCATCTAGGCAGTGTGGGTGAGTCTGTGTACGGGGGTGAGTGTGTGTAGATGTGTGGGGGTGTGAGGGCGTGAAGGAATTGAGTGTGTTGGTGAGTTGGTAGATGGATGGGTAGTGCCGGAGCGGTCGCGGTGGGTGGTTTCATCTACTCCACCTGTGGGGCACAGGCATGTCAGCAGTGAAAGTGAGTGTGAGTACAGGGGAGAGTGTGTGTAGGTGTGTGGGTGTATGGGTATGTGTAGGTGTGGGGGTGGGTGGGCGTGCAGGAAGACGAGTGTGTTGGTGGATGGGTATAAATATATATGGATTACTATTTAATGCTCTTGTTTATTAGGGGCTGGGAAAGTTCCTTTAGCCTAGTTGGCCTACCCCTGTACTACATACAACATACATATAATTGGTTTTACAGCTATAATTAAGATTACATTTCAATACACAAATTCGACAAAATCGTCTATTTAAAGGTCTTCCCCCTTCAGTCTATCAGTAAGAGCATCCAAACCCTTCTTCGGTACTAAACATACATTATATACATACATATACATACATATATATACATAATATAGGGTTTAGGGCTTATATATACATATAGGGTTTAGGGCTTATATATATATATATATATATATATATATATATATATATATCCCTTAATGTAATAATGTATACATATATAACATACATTATATACACGTATATATATATATAATGTATAACATATATAACAAACATATCTTACCCCTTGAGTCCATCAATGAGACCAACCAGACCCTTCTTCGGTACTATACATACATATATAGACCTTATATAATATATGTGATGTACATAGAAGCTCTTATCCCTGAAGTCCATCAATGAGAGCAACCAGACCCTTCTTCCGTACTATACATACATATATAGACCTTATATATAACATACATACAAGGTCTTACCCCTGGAGTCCATCAAGAAGACCAACCAGACCCTTCTTCGGTACTATACATACATATATAGACCTTATATATAACATACATACAAGGTCTTACCCCTGGAGTCCATCAAGAAGAACCAACAGACCTTCTCGGTACTATAACATACATATATAGACCTTATATATAACATACATACAAGGTCTTACCCCTGGAGTCCATCAAGAAGACCAACCAGACCCTTCTTCGGTACTATACGTACATATAGACCTTATAACATAAATACAAGGTCTTACCCCTTTAGTCCATCAAGAAGACCAACCAGACCCTTCTTCGGTTCATCTATGTCACCGGTCTCCTTGCTGATGGCTTTCTGGTGGAAATCGTCCAGCTTGGTTTTGGCCGCCTCAACCTAGGGAAGGTGGTACGTTTTGTATTTATTTATTTGCTAGTGGAAATCGTAGGGAAGGTGGTATGCTTGTGTGCATATTTTTTCTGGTGGAAGTCGTCCAGCTTGGTTTTGGCCGCCTCAACCTAGGGAAGCTGTTGGAAGACATTCATTTATTTTTGGTATTTACAGACGGAAATCGTCAAGATTTATATTAGCCGCGTCAACCTAGGGTGGCGGTACAATTTTTTTGATTTGGAATTTATCTGGTGGGAATCGTCCAGCTTTGTTGGCCGTCTAAACCTGGAGGAGCAGTTTTTGGATTAATTTTTGACCAGGGGATCCCTATGGGTCACGGGCCTCCTTGCTGATGGCTTTCTGGTGCAAGTCGTCTAGCTTGGTTTTGGCCGCCTCAACCTAGGGAAGGTGGTAGTTTTTTTAATTGCCCAACCTCGAGATCATGAGGGGCTAACCCAAAAACAAGCATTGATAAACTGAGCAACAACAAATCGTTTTACGGACAGAGGCCGAAGTATTGATGGGAAAAACGACAAGCTCGCAAGGCATTGGTGGTTGGCCCCAGTGCAAGCAAACAGGCTGGCCCCCTCGACCTCACGCCTCGTAAGAAGGCACAGTATTTATGTATGTATGTATGTATCTCTTTATTTATTTATTTATTTATTTATTTATCTCATATTTTTTATTTATTTATTTATTTATTTATTCATCACGCAAGACTCACTTCATTCCTTCGCTGCTGCAGTTCTCGTCGCAGACCGTCAAGCTCTGGGAAGCGGCTCTGCAGGGAAATAGTATGGAACGGGATGATAAGGCATAGGAAATTGGTTTTGCACGATCAAGTTACATGTTAAATACTAGTAACACTAGAAATATTGAAATACTAGGAACGGGACCCTAGGGCATAAGCAATTGGATTTGCACGATAAGGTACATGCTTGCATTTGATAAGAAGATAGGGAATAATGAATTGGGTAAGCATGAGAATAGCATTAAACAAGACAATCGGGCATAAGGAATCAGCTCTGCAGGAAAATAGCATGAAACAAGACAATAGGGCATAAGGAATTGGGTTTGCACAATATAAGGGAGGCACATGCTAACATTCAATAAGAAGATAGGGCATAATGTATTGGGTACCCATGAGAATGAAATATTTATATTTATATGTATACACACATACGTACATTTAGATGTATATTTATATTGTATTATAATTATATTTATATTTATATGT
Source organism: Microglena sp. YARC (assembly GCA_022414725.1). Taxonomy (NCBI): domain Eukaryota; kingdom Viridiplantae; phylum Chlorophyta; class Chlorophyceae; order Chlamydomonadales; family Chlamydomonadaceae; genus Microglena; species Microglena sp. YARC. The sequence goes on along the minus strand of JAJSRW010001292.1, from coordinate 8,641 downwards.
ATACACACATACGTATATTTATATGTATACACACATACGTACATTTATATGTATATTCATATTATATTATACTTATTTATATTTATAAGTATACACACATATGTATATTTATATGTATACACACATACGTACATACATACGTATACATATATATACATATATGTATGTGCACATACATGTATGCATATACATGTGTATATACACATATACATACATGCCCGTTCAATTATGTGTCAAGGCTGTTTAAACTTTTTTTTAAGCGCATAGAATGACATGACCGATGGCCGGGACAAGCCTAGGCTTCCGGTTGTCAACGTCTGGGTGATGAGCTCTGGTGATTGATGATTAGGACATGGTCGTTAAAACGTTCAAAACAAGTAAGCCAATGGAATGTTGCGACTGGCGGTACATACCTGCACCTGGTCATATGAGATCTACCAGGCAATTATTTTAGCCCCCTCTGGGCGCAGGCGCGGCAGATTCCGTCTGTTTCAGTGAGTCAAAAGCACAAACTGAAAGGAGGCAGTTGCGTCAAAAGCGCAACCAAATATGACAAAACGCAGTACCCTGGTTGCGACTGGCGGTACATATCTGCACCTGGTCGTGTGAGCTCTGATCGATAGCTGTGTGTATGTTACAGTACCAGGTAGGCAAATAGGCTGAAGGGACTGCCAACCGTGAGAGGAAGGGGGCTAAACAGAGAAATACACTGTTGAACTGAACCTCCAAATCAGTCAATGGAATGTTGTGACTGGCGGTGCATACCCTGCACCTGGTCGTATGAGCTCTGGTGTTGATGATTAGGACGATGGTAGTTAAACGTTAAAAACAAGTATGCAATGGAATGCGAACTTGGCGGTACGTACATGCACCTGGTCGTATGAGCTCTGGTGGTTGATGATTAGGACATGGTCGTTAAAACGTTAAAAACAAGTACGCCAATGGAATGTGACTGGCGGTACATACCTGCACCTGGTCGTATGAGCTCTGGTGATTGATGATTAGGACAGGGTTGTTAAAACGTTATAAACAAAGTACGCTAATGGAATGTCGACTGGCGGTACATTACCTGCACCTGGTCGTCATGAGCTCTGCCACTCTAGCAGTGGCTTTCTCACGTGTAGTGTAGCTGCATTGCTGGTCAAAGGCCTTCACTGCTTGTTTCATATCCGCATCTGGGCATTCAACCCCCCTGCGCATGGTTGGTTGATTGGTTGGTTGGTTGGTTGGGTTGGTTGGTTGGTTGGTTGGTTGAGGCCGCTCCGCAACACAAAGAACTCATGGGATAATCATTGGTGTTCAGCATAGAAGATCCTTTCTAACATACGGCAAAACAATATGTGCGCGTGAAAAAGAGCAAGCTATGCGTCGATTCTTGCGGAAGGGACCGAAAATGGTGGAGAGAATAAGTTAGCAATGGTACGACAGGTGGCAACGATGGAGCTAATCCAAGCCAATTAGTTACGGGACAGTTGGCTGATGTGTCAGCCTTGGTGTCTGCCGCACGGTCGTCGGTCGGTCACACAAACGGACAACTGGGTGACACTGGGGCTCCGCCCTCAGTTTTAGAATTCTGACTCTTCTGCCCCCTGTAGTACCACTTAGCCATTATAGTTTCTTCTCAACTCTGTTTGTGTTGGAGGGTTCCATGGTTTTATACCCAAATAGTTTTCTTGTTTTTTCATCTTCTGCATCATAGAATCTTTACGTGAGAAGTACAACCAGTTGGCCGAGTTGGGTCCTGCAGTTGGTGGTCTTTAAATATCTATCTGCAGTTCACCTTGGCAGTCCCCGAGGCTAACGGTCTCACGTCGGGTCTACTGTTCGATGTACTGCCGTCAAAGTACTGCCTCAAGTTTTCTTCACTTCTCTTATTATCTCGTTTCTCACTGTTTATACACTTACAAGGGGTAGCCAAATAGGCTGAAGGGACTTGCCCCCCAACCTTGACCAAGGCAGGCCAGTGGTACTCTCTATCACGGGGTTATTCAGACTGTCGCGTATCATGTTTCACACCGCCCAAATTATGGCGAGGGTCTACTACGTTGCGGAAATATATGTTGGGCTCATATAACGCACATTTTTGGGCTCTATGGGTGTTGGCCTCACGAATAGTAATAGATTGATGTGAACAATTACGTGTCTCGCAACGCAGATTTGTCTATTACCCTTGACCCAACTGATCGTTTTTTATGCTTTTAGTTGTGGAAGGACTTTCACCTTAGGAGGTTGTCTGCCCGACGCAAACCAGTGACACCGAGGATTCAGTTTCGGTGACGTATGGCGTTGCCACTCCTACACAAAAGAGTAGGTGCGCTTCTGTGTATCTGTAATGCCACCAGTGTTGTGATGTCTATGTTACAGAATTCCAGGGGTAGATGGAACTAGGACTATTTGCCCACGGTTGACATATGAAAGGGCTAATAAAGAAGCATTGTGTCCCTCTTCGGTAATGTTGGGAGAGTCTTTCTTCGTACTTCCATGTTAGACAGGAGGATGGTGGCTCGAATACGCGCTAGACTATAGATGCCCTCCATACCGGGCATTTCCATAAGATCAAACTCTGGGAAGCGGGCGTGGTTTAGAAGTGGATCTAATCTGTGGTCAAGTCAGACACGGCTGGTGGTTTTCACAGCGCCAATGGCGTGGTCCTCTAATAAAGATACGAAATATTCATTTCTCTCACACATTACATAGTGCGTTGATAAGAAGTCTGCCGTGGGCAGTGTGGGGGGGTAGATGAACACACAGTGATTGACAACCCGCCAAACTCATGAAATTTCCGACCAAAAAGGATGGCGCGCAATGGAATCAGGGGAGCAGGCATTGAGACCACTTGTGTCTTTTAGCGCCCTGTCGGGAACGGTCGGTATGTCTAACTTGGACTTCACTCGTTGCGGACGTATTGAACCTTAAGTCGGTTTAAAGAACATGGTGCAAAAGTGAAAGTAGTGTAGCATAGCCGGTGAATATCACGCGGTGCCTTTTTAAGTAAAATACTACAATTTGTAATAAATATTTTAGACCAGTCGCGGTTGGGGCGAGTCGCGCTTTAGCCTCTTTTGCTCTAATGTGATAAGAATATCCAATCACAAATACATGAAGTCAAGCCGGGAGTGAATAAAAAAAGGGATGGCATACACACGCTAAAATCCTGGAGGCTGTCCCCTCCCACCACCCCCACCCATATAAGAAAAATATATATAAACATAACGCCACCCCTTTTATAAATAGAAATTGACGCCTTTTTGAAATACTTAGGGTATGGAATTCTGGGGTTTGCGTATTGTGCGCATACATAATGGCATCCTCGAATTTTCCTCATGAGGGATTGTTGTATTAGTAAAACCTACTCCCATTATTATATACCCATATCCTCTCATACTCTGGGCTGGGGTTGGGGTTCGGTTTTTTTTTGGGGGGTGGGGGGGGGTAAAATACTTTATTGCATAGGTAAAGTGAATGCCTAATAGACTACTCCTTACCGAAGGCTACTTATTAGGTGGTCTTCAAAAAATCATTTGGAGGTCTGAGTAAAACCGTTAGCAAAACCAAATTATGAGGGCTTGCCCCCCCCCCCCCTCACACACACACTCATCACATACTCATCGAGGTGCCAGAATGACCTGCAAGTCCAGTTTTAATATCGGGCTACCGTTACATGCCCATTAAGCCTTCGTTCTTAGAAAAAATAGATGCCGGCCTGCACGCAACACTCTGTGGCCTTCCACACACGCAACACACTCCTGGTCAAGCTGTAAATTGTATGACGTAGATTAAAGGCAGGATAAGTGTTGAAATCGAAATATGAACTTACACGCACCTACGCTACATGGACCATACCACATCGATCCGAGCAACAATCTTTGAATGTTCGTGATGCTTTAAACTGGCGCGCAGTCACCACCCTGAAGGTGGAGCCATGGAATAAAACAGACTCTCAAGATGAAGATAGCAGGAATCGCCAGAAACGCTAGCAAGCAGGACTGAAGGGCAGTCAGAAGGCACGTACATCCTATGCGGACAGGTTTCTCCACGCGCGCCGGCCCGCTAGCACGGTCCCGCTGGGTCGGGTCGGCATATCACACCAGGGTCCGCCAGGGTTCACGGCGCCCATCGCTACCAGAGTTCGGTCCCCTGGGTCGAAGTCGGATACCCAGGTCGGGTCCCTTGGGATCGAATCGTAACAATCCCACACAGGTCTCGTTCCCCTGGGTTCGGGTCGCTTAACCAGGATCGGGGGTCAGGGTCGCGACCAGGGTCGTGTGAAGAAAAATGCGATAATACATTTAAAAAATAAAAATAAAGAATGTCCTGAGTTTTAGGGCTAGAATACCAACAAACCACCCTTGTGAGGCGAATCCTCCTGAAAAAAACATGTCAAATTACCGGTACGTAGCACGACCAGCATTCACACTCACGCAAGAAATAGCAATTTCCTGGCGGCTTTGAGTGCTGGGCACAACTCAATACGGTGCTGCCTATGGCTATGTCCCTTAAGAGTACCTACTCGTTAGTTCTAATAAAGAGTTTACTCTCCGAACACACATCTAATCTTCTGAAAACATAGGGCTAGCATACTCGCGAGACCACCCTTGGAGAACGAAATCCCCATTAAAAATGTCTAGTAAGAAAGAAAATCACTACATCAACCGCCTCAGTAGTATCCTTCTGACGAGCCTTGCGGCTGGGTTAGCAACTCGACACACTCGCCTGACCTGTTCTATGAAAGATGCCAAGAGTAAGAAAGAAAAAACATGTCCAAACATTAACACAAGAGTCGCCTTCCGACGGACTGCTAGCCACTGCCTCTCGTATCTTCAACACATAACCACAATCTTGAAACCGAGGGACTCCTCATTCTGAGAAGAATAGTAAAGGAGGCAAGACGCGAAGAGGTTTCGAACATATCCAAATCAGTCTACAGTGAGTGTAGGGTACGTACACTATTACGGACTAACAATCAATATATACGCATTAACGCTTGCCTCACTGTGCAGTATAATTGGTGCAAGATCATTCCTCCCAGATAGGTTGTGTTCCCGATTTCCGAAAAACATTTTTTGCCGGCGGTGGTGTCTACATTTTTGCGTTGAGCCAGTGACTATTTCGTTTCCCGCGCAGCATTATTTCTATGGGTAACCTGGCCAAGCTTGCAAACGCAGGCTTGCAATGCATAATAAAAAAGTGCACATTTCGCGGGACATAGAAAGAGCGTCTATTCAAAAATTCCTCACCATCATCCCAGACTCTGGTGCTAAACATCTCGGTGTAGGAAACAGTTGGAATACTTGCCTTGATCACACCGATGCAGGTTGCGGCAATTGGTGAGAAAAACCCGTCAAATAATTTCCTGCTCTTCAGCTCCTTGGCTCAGTAATAAAGCTGTCTGAGATCGAACTCGGCAATGAGGATAAGTGGCGTAGGGAACTAAGAAGGCGAACAAACAATTTTTATAAGTATTCGCTTTCTCAGCGCGCATCTGCGGTGAAGAACATGATGCCTTGCCCACACGGCAAGGGCGCAGGTGTACACACAGGATGTGACAGGTGCACTGCAGGTGGCAGATGAATAAATGGCTGCAACGCCAGCAGCGGCAGTAACGGTCGTCATCCCAACGGGCTGCGATCACTTGATGAACAGATTTTCAAACGGTGCGGAACCACTTGTCAGCTTTGTCAGTTTGCATGCAGAATCGGAGCGATCGAAAAAAGTTTTACACACAGCCACCTAACGTGGTAGTATAACAGCACTATTATGAAGCAAAACCGACTGAGTTTTGAGCAAGGATGAATCAAACAAGGTCGATGCAGCGAAACGCCTGCGAGCTAAAAATTGCGGAGAGTGATCGGACGGAGCAACAGGTGGCAAAGGGAAGCGAGTTAGTTTCGATACGTTGGCTGACGTTTGGCTTCATCATGGTTCAGACGGTCGCAACCAGAAAATTTCAGAGTAGAAACCGAGCATTTTCGCTGTCTCGGAACCTACAATACCCTGACTGCTGGATAGCACCAGGAAGGCAGCGCACGTGGGTCGCCCAGTTCTCCGAATTGGCTGTCCTCCAAAGAAGAAGCTTTGAACATGCCAGGCATCAGCGTCCGAATTCAAGAATCTTTCGCGCGTTTCGTCAACAGATGCTCCTGGATCAATGGGTCAAATTTTCTGAATTTCAGGAGCATGCTGTTGACCCGAACGCGCGAATAAATGATTCTTGAATTCCGGACGCTGATGCTGCATGTTCAAAGGCTTTTCTTCTTGAGACAGCAATTCGAGAACTGGGCGCCCCACGTGCGCTGCCTTGTTGCAAACTATCAGGTCAGGGCATGGTAGGTTCCGAGACAGTCGAAATGCTCGTTTCAGTAGCTATAGAAAGCGGGGGCAAACCCTGCTTTCCCATTTTTGGTTTTTAGTTTGTGAAATGTTATTTCACCCCGGAGGTGGGTCTCCTAGTCCCTACACATAACTGAACAGAACCATTCAAAAAAATTAAAAACAAAAGGGAAAATGCCCGGGGTTTACATTTTCCTGGAATTTATTTTTACTGGCCGAAGACGGCGAGCGTCATTTGTGGCTGAAGTCTTTGTACCCAAATTTCAAGCTCCTCCGGTAGGAATAGAAGTATACGCATACGCACTTCAACTTGATCGAATAATAAGTACAGCGCTGTTTGTTTTACATCTGATGCCAAACATTGAATGTCTTTAAACTGTCTACAGCATGTTGCTTATCATTCCCTGTGATCAGTCAGCCCCTTTAAAGTGTATACATTGGTCTACGGTAACTCAAATCACTTCGAGGATGAAAGTCGGTGGTTCGATTCCCTCACTTCGGTCGCCCTTAGCGTGCGGTCGTTGTCAATCCGGGATGGTAGCTTGTCCAGTTGAGGTTCGGACTGAAGCCATGTACCAATTTCAATTTGTAACACGTCATGCATCCAAACATAACGAGAGGTATAAAAATGATTACAGGATCAAACATGAGCTTAAATTGAGTCACAACCAGGTACTGCTAAGCCGCGCGCAGCAGCGCGGCCGGCTGCTCTTTTTGAGCCCTCTGCGCTTTCGAGCAGTTTTTTTCAAACCCCCCTGTGGGCAGCGGCCGTTTTTTGCGCTTTTTGCACCAAAAGCGCTGACAATTTGACTTAGTACGCTTTATGGGCTGGGCCCATTTGACATTTTGCGCTTTTAAGCGCTAACCAATTTGGCAAGAAGTAAGTACCCCTACGGTCACAACATACATTTCAATGGATGAAAAGACAACTGGAGCCCCTCAACACCAACCAACTACTCTCAAACTATCTGCCAGACCAGTGGAAATATCCACACCAGGGTACTTCCATGACCGAATGGTCAGCGCTTAAAGCGCACAAACGTCAAATTGTCACGCTTTGTAGTGCAAAAAAGCGCAAAAACTGCGCGCTGCGCCCACAGGGGGGTTGAAAAAACTGCTCGAAACGCGCATTGGGGCTCACATAGGCACGCGCCACGGGCTCAAAAGCCGCGCGCTTTGAAGTACCTGCTCCAACTCAAAAGCCCGCGCGCTTGAAGTACCTGATTCACACCTCAAAAGGCGTGCCCTTTGAAAGTAACCCCTGATTCACACCTTCAAAACCTCTCCTCTTATATACAGCTGGATAGTTGGCAGGCTGTGCCACTGTCCTGTCTAGGCATTATTTTCCTGAGTTTATGTACGTACCCCTGAACTGAAGAAGGTGCGGGGTTCGAATCCCTACGGGTGCGCTTTAGTGTTCGCGGTTGCTGTTAACCTTCATGGTAGCTTTGTCAAGGTAAAGCAGCAGCTTGTTCCTTACCGCATGCAAGAGGGGGCTCCCTTAATACAGCCCTCAAGGATTTATGATTTACTTTTGAACGTACTCCTTCGTTAACCGCTGCACGATGGCAGTGTAATGAACAAGCCTAAGCAGTGTATGACAGCTAAACAGTGTAAATGGCAGCTAAGCAGTGTACGACTAGCAGTATATCCATGCTAAGCAGAAGTCACTTAAAAAGCACTTCTTCAGGCTAAGTGAAATACAAGCGGCAACTTTTGGCCCATTTGCTTTTTGGCCCATTAATACAGAATATACAACATAATGCAAGACTTAAATATAATAAATAGTGTCCAAGTACGGCATATTTTTTGTTTGATTTTGCTGATACAATATAACGCATACGGTATATACTACAAACAATATACATTACTTTGGGTGCACAGCGAACGGGCTGGCCGCACTCAACTTGCGCCCTGGTAATAAGGCGGATCATTTTATTTATGTATGCTATGTTGTGCAGTTGGCATACATTCTGGTGTTGTTTGATTCTGATGCAAAGGTGCACCCACAGCGTTACCTGTACAGGATCATCGTCACCACCGAGTGGACTTTCGTCACCTAGCTGTTACCACTGTAACAGGATTCTTCGTACACCACCGGAGTTACGGGTGTTGAAATATTAAGGTTGCCAAGGACAGGATAGGGAGGTGCCTAGAAGCTGTTAAGCCTAGCCCCCCACAAACAGTTGGTTGGCCAACCCTGGGTCAGAATACGCTTCTGGTATCCAAGAGACATTACCAACCAAGCCCAAGCGGATGTCCGGTCTGTCTCCGCCATGGTACATGTCCAGGTAAAGTGGCACCCGTTCTC
>JAJSRW010001550.1:0-27659 GCA_022414725.1 Microglena sp. YARC | reverse complement strand
CACGACATGACGCTCGTACGAGTTCTCCTACCAGACACTCAGGGAACCTACCGATTATCTGAGGAGATCTAGATACGTACCTGCTTATTTCAAATTTATTATCTCAGATATTTATCTCAGATACCCGAAAACAGATACTTATCCAGATAGTATCATAGATATCACAGATACTGGTGCATAGATACTGATATCTGTAGTATAGAATACTGCTTAAGAGTATCTAGACAATATCTAGATACGGATTATCTGTGTTTCCTAGATACTGCTATAGAGCGTATTCTAAACAATATCTAGACACGGATGATCGTGGGTATTTCTAGATACTGCCTAAGAAGTATCTAGACAATATCTAGATACGAATATCTGTACTTCAGATACTGTTTTAGATTAGCTTCAGACAATATCGTTGAAACCGTACATTGCGGCCTGTATCTGTGGGTAGCTAGATAACATCTAGATAGTACCTGTACAATATCTGAGAACAAATATCTGAGATGAATAATTTGAAACGAGCATGAGTACGTATCTGGAATGCTCTTCAAGATAATCTCGAAATTGTATTAATCAACTTGTTCATGGGTGATCATTAAATCATCCGATGAGTTAGTTTACATAATATGAGTAAAGTTGTTTGCTTCTCAACAACTGATAGATAGGAGCTTCAATAAACACCATTGTACAGGCAAAAAATGACTTACTACTAACGAAACCTCACTCGTAACATTCGTAACTAATATGGCCAAAAATAATCAACAAGATTATATAAGCAAGCAACACAACAAAATTTGACGAACCACACCTCATTCCTACCAGTTGTACAATTTGTGATATATGGCAGGTGCATTACTCCATTAGAATTTTCAGCAAAGCAACTAAGCTACAAGAACAATATTCTTATATGGGAATTTTATGCTTAGACCGCTACTAGCTTACTAACTTCATGAGTAATAAAGTCTCACCAAAGATCCATCCCTTCAAGACTGAAGAGTGCCAAACAGCGTAGCCCTGCACTCCAGTCCTATCTAGCTATTTACCCCCTGCCCCTTTTTCGTCCTGCACCGCCTGCCCCCCTTTTCTCTCGGCCTGCAGGTTTTGCAGCAGCTGCAGATGTATTCCAATCCGTAGATGTCAGATAGAATCCCAATCCGTCCACGCGAGCTGCCTTCTTCTTTGCTGGGCTTGTGACCTCCTCAATTCATGGCAGTCTCCGTTTCATTGCCAAGCGCTTGGAAGGGCCAAAGATATTGCCAACGCGCTCCGTGCATCAGTTGCCTTCATAATATCAATCAAGTCCCACCCACGTCCCCATGAAGGAATCCTGGACCTAAGCACCTTGAGTTAAGGCAATATAGGAATTTTTTCCATGTTGGAATTGTGAATCACATATGTTCTATTGTCAGTAAAAATTAGGGCACTAATTGAGTCAGTCATTCAGCTTATTAGTCATCGACTATGTCAGATTGGTAGCTTAAAAAAAGTAGTAATGATTAACGCCTGGTGCCGGTGGCGTGGGGATATAGGGAACCCGTCGTACGCGGGCAGAGAACGTCTACCACCTTCGACTGACAAGCTACCATTACGGTGGTCAAACGAACCTGCAACGCTCAGAGCGGACCGTAGGGGAATGGAACCCCTACCCCGCTTCGTTTTGCGCAAATTTGGTAATGTACTCAGGGAGCTAGATAACATTTTGACGACAGTTCGTTCAGCTGGTACATGATGTGGGTGCGGCAGGGACAACAATGGATGGCAGGCACATATTACCCATCCACGGGGGCAATTTACCATCCAGGGGGGCAATTATACCATCCACGGGCGGAGGGGGGGCAGGTTGTGGGACCAGCAATGAAGGTCAGGCTATATAGACGGGGGCAGGCTATATAACACGAGGGCAGCGGCCTATATACCAATCATGTATGACTAACCCGGTACTGCATGGTTGACTCACGGAAAACTAAGTATCAAAATATGCAGATTCAATGATGGCCCAATCGGCAAGCAAAGAGTGCAAGATGTTATTCCTACCTTTCAATGGTTCGCCATTAAACCTCTGGGAGACATCAATAGCCTCGGGTATCCCACCTAGCAAAGACAACGTCCTTCCACTGGTCTCTCCTTCCTTGCGCAAAGCGTAATGAGCCACAACAATGCCTGCCTCTTCCTTCCCCTCAGCCCAATGCAGTTTTTCGTCTTCTAGTTCCCATTTTGTGAGAGATTTCCCACATAAATGGAGGGCCAGATGAGCTAAGTGAGTTTTTGTGAGTGATGAAAGCGCTGTGTGAACATATGAGCTCAGTGAAGATATTATACCAAGAGAGGGTCCGAAAGAATGAGTTCAGATGCCTGGAATGATCAAGCTGAGCTGAGCGCAAGATACGCCAAGTGAGAGATAAGATTAATGGCGATGCGCTCATTAGAGATTGCCGCTGAGTGATTGAGCATGAGCTAGTAATATGCGCTAAGTGATGAGCATAAATAGAGATATGAAGATGAGTTTGAAACCTTTGCTATTTTGCAGGCTTAGGGATGAGATAAGGCTGAATGACGATGAGCTGCAGCTGCAAATTTATACTGTCTTTGGCAACCCTTGCCACCCCGCTGCAGACCCCACCACCACCACCACCACCACACACACGCTACGCACGCACCCACACAAAATGCACCCTTTAAACCTAAATAAAGATACCTAAAAGACCCTAGCAATTAGCATGCTTATTGTGATATGCTGAGTGATGAGATGAACTGATTAAAACAAGAGCTAAGTGTGCCAATGATTAGGATATAATAAATAAATAAAGAGCTGACTTACCTTGTGATGGCGGCCCGGTATGGCTTCACATTGGCAGGCTTGGCAAGTTCATGGATCCAGTCCCGAAACGGCCACGGCATGCATTCATTACATCTAGCCTGCTAGGCTTGATCAGACCCAAAATCCAGGCTGCCCCCAAACTTTCATCTTCGGCTCTGAATTGTTGGCCTGTAGCAGCAACTCTTCAAGACATTATATCCAGTTGGTGTCTCAAAGGCCACGAACGAGCCTCCATCAAGTGCCTGCATACATTAGCCACGTAGTTGGAAGAGTAGTTGTAAGATGTGATATTGATTGTCAGACAGCTTACCAACCCGGTCAGACCCAGAGACTGAAATAACCGTGCTTGATTCACATAAGTCACTGACTCACTTCCTGATTGGACAGACTCCGGTGCGGGTAACAGGGTGACTGAACATACGACTTACAAAAACTGACTTGAGTTGCGCCGACTGCCTGTACTGCAATTGCCTGGCGTAGGTTAGTTGGCTTTGCCACTTGCTGGTGCAAAACAGATCACCCAAGTCTAGGCAGCTGCAGGGGAGCTCCACAGGCATCGTTAGTAGGGGTGCATGCAAAATGTACATACATCAAACGGCGATAAGCTCTACATTCAGCATCGTGTCACACCGTGCAATCTAAAAACAACCCACTTCAGCTCCAGAGATCACCAGGACTACAAGGCAGCTGCATGCGAATCTGAAACCGTCGCTAATTCAGGTGAGACTCCATTGATACAGATAGGCCATATCACAAGCAGATCACAAGCAGCTAGGCAGCCTGAGCATGGCAGCTTGAACACAGTTCCCTATCATCAGAGTTATGGTGGCATTGCATTGTACACTACAGTAGAGGCGCTATCAATGAACATACCTGTCCGATGGATTTGGACCCCATAGTGCTGAACACCCTATCAATTTCCAGAAGTCCCAGGTCCCAGAGGAGCTCTTGCTCCCTGACTTTAGGCCCCTGATGACGAATGCTTACTCAGGTGCAGAGGAATCTCGGACTTGACAGGGACTTCCTAAGAGGACAGCTTCTCAAGCGAGCTGACTTGCACCCCTAAGGCATGTTAAGCATCGAAGAAGCAAATATGAATCAATACAATTGAATGTACCGGATGGGACTGTAACTAACATACACAGAGGAAGCGTAGGCACAGATTGCGCAAATACCCTACCTCGACTTACAGGAGTCTTCGAGCAAAGATTGCACCACGATTTTCTTTGGTGGCCCAGGTCTGCGGCCGGCAAACTTAAGCCTCCGCAGGTATAGCATCTCCAAACAAGCGTCTCTGGATCGACGTGAAATCGCGGTCATGGGTCTTGGATTGAGGGCTCCACGTCATTTATGAAACACGCGAGGCTTGAGTGGACCGGAAGGAAGAAGTCAACCAATTGAGGAGTTAGCATACGAAGGAATATGTCTGCAGGTGTGATCACTTGCATCAATCAAAGACGAATTGGGAAAGAATGAAAGAAGAAATAAGCGCCCTATGGCGTGAAGAGGTCTTGACCGAGTCTGATGAAATTGAAAACTGCCCGATCGACGCACTTCGACTGAGGTGGGTGCGGTGTGTTTCGTCAGGGTCGCCAAATTCGAATGTGTTAGGACAAAGGCCAGTTGGGGGATTTACATGGGGGTTATCACAAGGTACATTGTCGTTTCGATTGCGTTTCGAAAATTGAATGTCCGTTCGCCGGCCCACTGCCACATTTCAAGCGATGCCGCGGACGAAAAAACTGCCAGTACATCATACTGGGCTTGTATTGGTTTACATGGCCTATTTTCCTATGGCTTCTCTTTGTATATCTTCAATTACAAGTATATCAGTTGCAATATTAACCAGGATCAGACTACTAAAATAAGCAGACGAGAATAAATTATATACAAGTTTAAACTAAATCATTCAAATGGTTAGTTTTACTTCGCTCTTCATAGTCGTTTTCACGACAACCAGACTATACTACGCGTTCTCATCCTGGGCAATACATAATTTGGTAGCCATTATAAATTGAAATATGAAGTTCTTTACATGATCGCCGTACGTAAGTGGGGCAGAAAAATTATTTACAATTCAAATCGAACAGAAGATTCTGTACTCCCCCGATTTGCTTTGGCACCCTCTCCTAACTGTAGATAAATATATAATACTGTATGTCTCCTTTGCGTTTCAAGAGACTAGCTACGTAGCGTGAAAGGGTTTGGACCTGATCCGATACACTGACAGCCATGACGCCAAGCCAACATATTGTCTGGGTCACACCTGCAATCTAAATACAACACTTCAACTCTACAGATAGATCACTAGAATGGAAAAGACAGCTGCTGCTTGCAATCTGAACAAGACGCAAATTCAGCTGGCGACTTCTGTACAAATAGTCCTGAGGCGCCAGGCTGAGCAGCTGCCTGGCAGCTACACAGATAATCCCATGTGGGATGTGCCTGCAATGCATAGCAGTAAGCGTGGGAGAACGACTGTTCTTACATTTCGTCGAAACACCTGCAATCTAAATATTGGCAAGATTAATATTGGCAAATGTCGTTTCCTTAAAGTGGGTCTCAGAAAGCATGGGAAACAAACTTGGCAAAGGGGCCTATGGCTTTGACTGTCTCAAGCTCATACCCGAATCGCATTTAGCAAAGGTCTTAGTATTGTTACATTACCTTTATTCACATGGTATCGAAGTATAGTCTACCCAAGCTGCTGTAAAACCAGTGTGGACAATTTAAATCAGGAGCACTAAACCTTCTTAATCAGGAACATTTAACTGCTAGGAGGCTTAGTAGACAAGGTACCATGTAACCGTAAAGTGGCAAAGTCCAACCACCTGGAGGACAGGACAAGAAACAAAGAGTGTGTCTTAAGCTGGATACCTAGTACGCTTGGCAAAGGGTCGTTTCACCAAAACCTGAGTTCGCCAAATACAGAAGGCTCGCTACAGTACAACAACTCTACAGATCACTAGACTGGAAACGGCAGCGACCTACAATCTGAACACCCGATTAATTAAGCTCGGAACACACTGCTATACAAATAGCTGAGCGCTAGGCTGGGCAGCGCCTGCAGCTCCACGAGAGAATCATTCTCATCAGGTGGCGGTGCCTGCAGGCACAGGCTGTAAAGCGCGGAGACACTCACAACATATCGTTGGCCACGCTATATGGCAATCTAAACACAGACACTTCAACTCTACAGATCACTAGAATGGGAAAGGCAGCAGCCTGCAATATGAACACGCCGCATTAATCAGCTAGACTGCTATACAAATAGCACACTGAGCGCCAGCTGCGGGCAGCTGCCTGGCAGCCCACAGATCATCTCATCAGGGCGGTGCCCTGCAAAGCACAGGCTGTAAGCGCGGGAGACACTCTACATATTTCTGGCCACGCCTGCAATCTAAATACAACAACTTCAACTCTACAGATCACTAGACTGAAAGGCACAAGCCCGGCCCTGCAATATATGAACAGCCGCTTATTCAGCTGGACTGCATGTACAAATAGCTGAGCGCCAGAGCTGGGCAGCTGCCTGCAGCTCCACAGATCATCTCATTAGGGGGGTGCCTGCAAGGCACAGGCTGTAAAGCGCGGGAGACACTCTACATATACGTTGGCCACGCCTGCAATCTAAACACAACACTCAACTCTACAGCATCACTAGACTGCGCAGGAAAGGCAGCGCCTGCTCAATCTGAACACGCCGATTTATTAAGCTGACCTGCTGTACAATTAGCTGAGCGCCAGCTGGCAGCTGCCTGGCAGCTCCACAGATCATCTCATCAGGGGGTGCCTGCAAGGCACAGCTCGTAAGCGCGGGGAGACGCCTAAACATATCGTTGCCCACGCCTGCAATCTAAAACAACTTCAACTCTACAGAATCACTAGACTTGGAAAGCAGCAGCCTGCAATATGAGCACGCCGCCTAAATTCAGCTGGACTGCGGTACAAATAGCTGAGCGCCAGGCTGCTGGCAAGCTGCCTGGCAGCTCCACAGATCATCTCATTAGGGGGGTGCCCTGCAAGCACAGGCTGTAAGCGCGGAGACGCCTCTAGCATACTTTCTGGCCACGACCTGCCCAATCTAAATACAACACTTCAACTCTACAGCATGCACGTAGAATTGAAAGGCAGCGACTTGCCAATAGCTGAACACGCCCGCATAATTCATGAGCTGGAGCTGCTATACAAATAGTGAGCGCTAGCTGGGCAGACTGCCTGGCATGCTCCACAGATCATACTCATACGACAAAAAGGGAGGGATGCCTGCAAGGAAACAGGCGTAAGCGCGCGGAGACGCTCTACATATCGTTGCCACGCCTGCCAATCTAAACACAACGAGACACTTCAACTCTACAGATCACTAGAATTGAAAGGCAGCGACCTGCAATCTTGACACACGCCTAATTCAGCGAGCACTGCTATACAAATAGCTGAGCGCCAGGCGGGCAGCTGGGCGCTGGCAGCTCCACAGATCATCTATCAGGGGGTAGCCTGCAAACAGGCACAGGCTGTAAGCGGGAGAGACACTTCTACATATCGTTGGCCACGCCTGCAATCTAAACACGAACACTGTTCGAAACTCTACAGATCACTAGAATGGAAAGGCAGCAGCCTGCAATATAAACCACCGCTAATTCCAGCTGCGACTGCTATACAAATAGCTGAACGCCAGGCTGGGCAGCTGCCTGCAGCTCCACAGATCATCTCATTTAGGTGGGGGTGCCTGCAAGGCACAGCTGTAAACGCGGAGAACGACTCTACATATCGATTGCCACGCCTGCAACTAACAACAACACTTCAACTCTACATTGGTTGATCACTAGAATGGAAAGGCAGCAGCCTGCAATATCAACACGCCGACTAATTCAGCTGGACTGCCTATACAAATAGCTGAACGCCAGGCTGGGCAGCTGCCTGGCAGCTCCACAGAATTCATCTCATTAGGGGGGTGCCTGCAAGGCACAGGCTGTAAGCGGAGACACTCTACATATCGTTGGCCACGCCTGCAATCTAAACACAACACTTCAACTCTACAGATCACTAGAATGAAAGCAGCAGCCTGCAATATGAACACGCTGCTAATTCAGCTGACTGCTATACAATAGCTGAGCGCCAGGCTGGGGCAGCTGCCTGGCAGCTCCACAGATCATCTCATTAGGGGGTGCCTGCAAGGCACAGCTGTAAGCGCGGAGACACGTCTACATATTGTTAGCCACGCTGCAATCTAAACACAACACTTCAACTCTAACAGATCACTAGACTGAAAGGCAGCGGCCTGCAATATAAACACGCCGTTAATTCAGCTGGACTGCTGTACAAATAGTTGAGCGTCAGGCTGGGCAGCTGCCTGCAGCTCCACAGATTTCATCTCATCAGGGGGTGCCTGCAAGGTACAGGCACAATGCTATGCATGCAGCTACACATGCCAATCCTTTCAACGGTTAGTGAGTTAGGGAGTAGGCGATGCCATACATATGCCCAGCATTGCCTTGGTTGGCATCAAGCAATGTAGGAAGGCACTCGTCGGATGGGCACGCAAGCACCAACTTATTTGTTAGGCTTCCCGGCAGTGCCGGGTACAGTTGGTCCTGAATGTCATGAGGATCAAAACTTTATATCAAGGGCATGGTAGCATCTGTACATATTGTCTGCCACGCCTGCAATCTCAACACAACACTTCAACTCTGCAGATCACCAGACTAGGCAGATGCCTGCAATATGAGCCAGTCACTAGTTCAGCTGGTCGTCTAAGACATATAGCAGCCACTGAACTAGCATCTGCCTAGCAGCTGTACATATCATATACAAAAGGTTGGCGCCTGTAATGGACAGACCATACGAGCTGGAGCTGATGTACATATTGTCTGCCACGCCTGCAATCTAAACACAACACTTCAACTCTGCAGATCACCAGACTAGGCAGGTGCCTGAATATGAGCACATGACTTATTCAGCTGGTCGTCTACAGTACATATAGCAGGCCACTGGACTAGCAGCTGCCTAGCAGCTGTACATATCATATAAAAAGGTTGGCGCCTGCAATGGACAACCATCAACGAGCTGGAGCTGCGTCAATTGTCTGCCACGCCTGCAATCTTAACACAACACTTCAACTCTGCAGATCACCAGACTAGGCAGGTGCCTGAATATGAGCACATGACTTATTCAGCTGGTCGTCTACAGTACATATAGCAGGCCACTGGACTAGCAGCTGCCTAGCAGCTGTACATATCATATAAAAAGGTTGGCGCCTGCAATGGACAGACCATACGAGCTGGAGCTGCTGTACATATTGTCTGCCACGCCTGCAATCTCAACACAACATTTCAACTCTGCAGATCACCAGACTAGGCAGATGCCTGCAATATGAGCACATGACTAGTTCAGCTGGTTGTCTACAGTACATATAGCAGGCCACTGGACTAGCAGCTGCCTAGCAGCTGTACATATCATATACACAAGGTTGACGCCTGCAATGGACAGACCATACGACTGGAGCTGCTGTACATATTGCCACGCCTGCAATCTAAACACAACACTTCAACTCTGCAGATCACCAGACCAGGCAGATGCCTGAATATGAGCACATGACTTATTCAGCTGGTCGTCTACAGTACATATAGCAGGCCACTGGACTAGCAGCTGCCTAGCAGCTGTACATATCATATACAAAAGGTTGGTGCCTGCAATGGACAGACCATACGAGCTGGAGCTGATGTACATATTGTCTGCCACGCCTGCAAATCCTAAACACAACACTTCAACTCTGCAGATCAACCAGACTAGGCAGGTGCCTGAATATGAGCACATGACTTATTCAGCTGTCGTCTACAGTACAATATAGCAGCCACTGGAACTAGCAGCTGCCTAGCACTGTACAGTATCATATAAACAAGGTTGGCGCCTGCAATGGACAGACCATACGAGCTGGAGCTGCGGTACATATTGTCTGCCACGCCTGCAATCTTAACACAACACTTCAACTCTGCAGATCACCAGACTAGGCAGGTGCCTGAATATGAGCACATGACTTATTCAGCTGGTCGTCTACAGTACATATAGCAGGCCACTGAACTAGCAGCTGCTAGCAGCTGTACATATCATATAAAAAGGTGCGCCTGCAATGGACAGACCATTACGAGCTGGAGCTGCGTACATATTGTCTGCCACGCCTGCAATCTAAACACAACACTTCAACTCTGCAGATTGCCAGTCTTAGCAGATGCCTGCCACATGGACACATAACTAATTCAGCTAGAATGCTTGTACTATTGTACATCACATAGATTAGCAGCTGTACATATAATCTAAAAAAAGGTTGGCGCCTGCAATGGACAGACCATACGAGCTGGAGCTGCTCTACATATTGTCTGCCATGCCTGCAATCTAAACACATCACTCAACTCTGCAGATCGCCAGACTAGACAGATACCTGCAACATAAGCACACAACTAATTCAGCTAGAATCTTGTATGTATCACATATCACTAGATTGGCTGCTGTACATACAATATACAAAGGTTGGCGCCTGCAATTGACAGACAAGAAGAGCTGGAGCTGCTCTTCATATCGATTGCCACGCCTGCAATATTAACACAGCACTTCAACTCTGCAGATTGCCAGACTAGCATCTGCCAGCAGCATGAACACATAACTGGGTTGGGGTTGGAGTTGGGGTTGGAGTGGGGGAGGGTCACAGAGTATTTGCGTGTGCGTTGTGTGCGGTGGTGGCGTGGTGGTTGGGCGTGTAGGGGTGGTGTCTGCATCTGTGTGGTGGTGTGGTGGGTGTGGTAGTGGTGGTTGGTTTGTGTGTGTGTGTGTGTGTGTGGGAAGGGGGGGGGGGGGGGGGGGGGGGGGGGGGGGGGGGGGGGGGGAGGGGATGAATGTTATTGTGGGTCACACAGTATTTGCGTGTGTTTATGCATGGTGGTGATCTTTGGGTGTGTGGGGGGTTGGGCGAGAGGGACAGACGAGGGTGGATGTGATAGGAGAAGGTGGGTCTCACAATATGTGTTTATGTGGGGTGGGGTGTTGGTGAGGTAAAGAGCACAATGGGAATGTGTGGGATTATTTAGGGGGAAGGGTGGGGGCAGTAGAGATGCAGGTCATGCAGGATATCTGCGGTGTGCGTGTAGCTGAGGAGTGCATGGTAGTGTGCATATGTATGTGAGGTGGTAGTGTGTTTGTGGTGGGAGGAGAATGCATATGAAAAGAGTAAGGCCACCAAAGCTGCCTGTATGTGCGGGGGGTTCAGATGAGATTTTTGTGCGTGCGTGCTCGTGTGTGTGCAGCAGATAGGTGGGTTGGGGAGATATTTGTCAGTGGAGAGGCAGGCCACGCAACATGTCTCTATGTTGCGAGCGAGTTGGCTGTATTGCGTCGGGGCTGTGAAATCAGGAGGTCATGAGTTTTAAACTGGTCTGCAGTTGCCACCACAGATCTCTAGAGTCCCCCCCCCCCCCCCCCCCCCCCTCCCCCCCCCCCCTCCTCCTTTTCCCTGCAGTTGGATGTCGAATGCTCCAGGCAGCAAATGTGTGCCACCCTTCTGCCGCCTGCACCACCCGGAACTTCCAGCACCACCAATGCTGCTCCCAGCACCACCTCAGCCTCCACAGCTGCCCTTTCTGCCCCCACCCACCCCACAGATTCCATCTCCCCCAGCGACCCCAGCCTCCCCCAACCCACCACAGCCTCCCCCCCCTCCACCACCACCATTTCCCGTTCCCTTCGCCCCCTTCCCCAGTCCCAAGCCCACCAGCACGGGATCTTCACCTCCAGCACTTAGTGCTCCTCCAGTAGCTTTTGACGCAGACCTGCGAATTGGCACTTCTTGGGTTGTGCATGGTTGTAGACTGCACTCTTTCCAAGGGAGGTTTTACAGTGCCTGCAGACGAATACAGTCTCGCCATTTGCTGCCTGCAACTCGTCGAAATTATTGTAAACGTCCAAGTTGCGACGCTGGCTACGCTATTTACCTACACGGGATCCAGCATCATGGGACATGATGACGTCGCCTAATCATCATTCGCCAGGCTCTAGAGAATTCAGCTGAAGCCGCGAAACTGCTTGTGGCTAATGCTTCATTAATAATCTGCTATTGGCTGTAGCTGGACGTGCGATTGGGTATACGTTGGCTTAGCTAGCTGCAGTTGCGCCAATCCGAAGTTGAGTGAGTTTCGTGGCTCCCTGGAGCTCCGCCGAGATTGTTGAAGTGCATGTCAGTGGTTTGGTTGCGATGCGGCGTAAAATGCGGATGCTCGTGAGTTGCGGGTGTTGCTCGGCTTCTGTAAAGTGCTTGAAGCGTTGATTGGTGCGGAAGAGAATATCTGGAAAACCAGATATCCGAGATAGTCAGGTACGCGTCAGACACTCGAGATACGGTACAGTCACTCAGAGACGGTACAGAGATTGGCGCGTTCCCTGAGTGAGACTCGCAACCCTATACGCTGTTTGAGGACAACAAGGCTACATGGATCCAGCAGTCCGAGGCCTTGACTGCTCAGCTCCAGATTAATGGCATCCTCCAAGTTGACGCCCAAAGCCAACCAAACCTTGTCCCCGCTTCATGGGAGGAGAAGCTTTTACACTTATACAGCCTAGTCAAGACCGGCATGTCGACAGCGCTCAAGGTTACTCCCATGGAAGCCCAAGCGCTGTATCTTGCCTTCGACGTCTATGACCTGCAAGGCATGCTCTATCCAACTCCTCGAATCATGATGGAGCGCTTCATCAAAGTCTATAAGACTTACGATACCAGGCCAGGCACCCCACACTACAGGGATGCCCTGACCAAGCAGGACTCTTGCTCGACACTATGTCCCCCTCTTTGAGAGAAACCTATGGCAGAAAGGAACAGTACACCCACTAGGGTACTGGTCCCTCAGACAGCTTTACAAGCTGAACGAACCCCTCCACACCATGGAGCAGCTCTCAATTATTGCTCAGACTGAATCAGAGAAGCGGAATCAGGCTACTGCCGGCGCGCAGTACGAGGCAGTTACAATGCCAGGAAAAACAAGACAGGCCAGTCGCATTGGGTACCCAAACCCCTGCCTATCCTGCCCATTAATCCTGCCGTCCCAACCTTGCCCAGACCTGGCAAACCAGAGAATGCACAAGGATCTGCACCCCTGTGCACCGTTTGCGGCCTCGGAGGACACGGGGCAGATACCTGCTTTACCAACAACCCAGCTAACGCTGCCCCACCTGGCACCCCAAGTCCATCCAACGGTACGACATATGGAGCGCGCCCTACTCAGGGATGGTTTCGCTGCCCTCCCGCATTTAACGTATTGAAGGCAGGCACACCCTACTTCCGCACATTGCAAGGGAGACAGCGACCTCCCCAGCTACCTAACACCCGCAACCAAGGTGGTAACCAGGGTCCCCAGGGCCACACGCAAGGTACCAAGGTAACCAGGGTCAGACCAAGGGTACCAAGCAACAACCGCCAAGGTAACTACCAAGGCAACAACCGCCAAGGCAGCTACCATGGTAACAACCGCCAAGGGGAACCAAGGCAACAACCGCCAAGGTGGCCACCCAAGGCAACGATCGCCAAGGAGGTTACAGTCGCGACAACCAGCAACAGCACCAACGTCAGGAGACAGTGATGGCACTCCAGCAACAAGCTGCACACCATGAACAGCTTATGCACGACACAGTTTGGTGCTATTCGCCAAGAGTTTGCCAGATTGACAGCGGCGCTCAGCGCCCCTCTCACCCGCACGACACTCACAGTCGGGATAACCAACCACTGCGGATTGAGGCAGCACCTCCAGCCAACAACGGACCGCCAGAACCTGACTGGTACAGCCCGGCCATGGTGGTTAGCTTTGCACAGGCCCAGGGACCCTGACGCCAAGCCCAATCACAGGCTATGTATACGCCAACATACAATCCTGCCACCTCGGGACCCGGCAGCACATCTGCCATCCCTTTGCCTGGCGCCCAACAGCACAACAAGACTGTCACCAGGGCCCAGCATCAAGCTACAACAACTCTCCTCATGGACGAGATAACCGTCCTGAAAAAGGACATGGAGCTGGTCCTCCGAGAAATACAAAACCTGCACGAGTTCAATCGAGCTCTGCAAGTTAGGGCTACAGCCATGGAGACCGCACAACGTGCACGGTTTGTGTCCCCAGACCCGGTGCAAACATTTGTCCATGATTACACTCGCTCAGGCCACTTGAGCCAAGCAACCGCAACCCTGTTACAAGGCACGGAACCTACCTACGGGTACCATACCTGGCCAACCTGTCCCAACAGACAAGCCTCTCCATCAGGTCTGCGGCTGGCCTCCTCCGCTGGAATCTGCTGATGATCTTAGTCGACACAGGTAGCGGCCTAAATTTTCTGTCTCAGTCCACCGCCGATTCCCTAGGCTACGCAACAACAGCTTGCAACCACAGGACGGTGGCCTTCAACGACCAGAAGAACTCCCTGACTCAGGAAGTCAGTGTGCCAGTCGTCTTCTGCAGCACTACGCCGCATGAAATCACCGTCTGGGCGACCTTCGTCATCGCCCCAGACAACAGCATCTTCGATGTGCTATTGGGTACACCACTGTTGTCTCTGCCAGGCATTTCTGCCTACCAGACCTATCACAACAAAAACTTACACTCAGGCCTAATCTCCATTACCGAGTGCATTATCCACTGATGAGTTTCACAATCTCACCGTGGACTTACCCTTTAAACCCATTCACAGCTCAAGGCAGAGCGTACCGTGCTAGGTAATAAGTCTCGT
Organism: Microglena sp. YARC; assembly: GCA_022414725.1. Lineage (NCBI taxonomy): Eukaryota > Viridiplantae > Chlorophyta > Chlorophyceae > Chlamydomonadales > Chlamydomonadaceae > Microglena > Microglena sp. YARC. Next base: position 13,096 of record JAJSRW010001550.1, on the reverse strand, counting down.
GCCAGAGATGGCACAACTGCCTCAAGTACAAGCTGCTGGACCGCCCGCGGTTCTCATAAGACGACATGGCCCAGATGGTGATGGTCTGGCTCCTGTCCCACTTTCGGCGTTGAACAGCTGGTCGACTCCTCATTTGACGAAGAAGGAGAGGGAAACTGAGCCAATTGGCGTGGTACGCTGCGCACCTACTCCCGCAGGACGGCCAGTGGTTGATAGCCCCAGCCCAGGAAGTCCATGCTCATGGCGACATCCAGCCCATACCAGTCTACGACGAGGCAACACTCACGTGGACCCTCTCTGGCGTGCCTCTCGAGGAACCCCAAACTCGTACTCACATACGAGCACCTGACAATCCTAGGCATGGCACAACGCCCGAGTCGCCATCCCTGACCACCCCTCCAGCGCCGTGATACACAGGCTCCTCCACCCCAGACGGAAGGTATCCAGGCCCCCTCCTCAAGTCAACTACAGAGTTCGACAACCCAGTGTGGGTCCACTTTGACAGTGCACACCAAGTACAACGGCAGTCCTACTCCGTTAAAGCATATTACTTCGCCAACTCAGTGGTAGATGAGACCCTGGCGGTCCGATTCTTCCTGCTGTTCGCGCCAGTGCTCGCAGCCCTCATGAGAGAGCAAAACATCGTCGCCCAGTCCGTCCTCAACCGAGACTGGGACTTGCGAACAGTACTTGACGCGTACCAGCTCGCCGTGGCATCTCGTATGGTTCGCAGATCCGTCCTCATTATGACACCAGCGTCTGCTGACGCCATCGAGAACTTTGCCTGGCCACATAGCCGCCGCTCCAGTCCAGTCTTCAGAGGGAGACCTCTTCTTGCTGACTATATGAATCATTTGATCCATATGGACCAAGCGGCAGTGCTCGTGTATGCCGCTATGGAGAGTTGGATGAAACTCACACTCCATACACCGTCAACGGAGCAACCGCCCTCCACCAGGTCATGCAGAGGAGGGACCTACTCGCCTCAACCGTCCACTACCTGCTGGACAACAACCCTGACCATCCTATGGCAGGGAACCAGCCAGGCCGCGATCCACATCCAGCCTTCTGCCTAGCTTTCCTTCAAACAGCAGCAGCCACCCTAGCAGCATGGGTGCACATGCACCCGCCCAGATTACCAGTACCGTCTACCGACAACAGGCGAAACACTAGATCAGGACACCCTCTGTGCGGGGTACGTGAGAGTATGCTCACAACTCTCCACGTAAGGCCATCAGTGTACATGCAGAGCATCATGCCACTCAGCATTTGGCTGGAAACAGAGCCTCTTTTGCAGGTTTATCTCAGACGTCTGTCGTACCACTTCACACGTGACTCACGCTTCGCATCCCAACGCCTGCGATGCAGTCTCCGACTCTAGAGTCTGGATACTCAACCCCATGTTCTGAGGCAGCCACAGCAGCTGAGAACGGTGAAACATTCTTCTACCATGGATCGGTAGGCACCCCTTACAAAGGGTGCCCAACGCATCCCACCTCCCGCCCCACATGGGATCCCAAAGCGTTCACAGCCCCCATCGACTTCATGATGGATCTGCTACGCTATTTCCCTCACCTGCGCCGTGAAACTCCATTTGCTATGTCAGCCATCAGGTTCTCCCATACCAACTGGGCGTACGTCTATGTGATCCTGCTCATGCACATGGTTGAGCACGGCTTCAGCCTGGACGAGTACAAATACGAGGTCAACAGGGACAGTTCACTGTACTCCGGCTGTGCGGACACCCTCTACAGAGAACTCGACGGCGTCGAAAACTGGACTTCCATCCACACCTGGGGCAAAGAACAAGGTCTGCCCATCAGAGTCTCCATCAGCAAACAAAAGCCTGGACCTTGATCGCACCTACTGCATGCCCCCAGGACATCCCGTCACTCCACCTGACGCACTACCTGACTGTCCCCAGGGGGGCCATCTACCCTGCACCGGACGCTAGCCTGCGTGTTCTCCCAACCACCAGAGTTAACCCTCCAGCAAGGGCTCAAGAAGAGATCCACCTCCTAGCAGCCGACAGGGATATGGCTAGGTACCACCAGAACCCTGCCAAGCCACAGCAACAGCTGACCCCAGGAACACTCTATGGCAAACTAAGACGTCAACCCAGTCAACGTCTATGACCTCCTCCCAATGCCAGAGCCATTGAATGCAGAGACTCACCCCACTCGGCCACCTCTTAGCTTCGAACCCTCTGACAGATTCTTCACTGTGGAAGAAGAAGAGCGGTGCTGCAACCAAACCAGATGCACACGGCTATGTGGCACCCCTGATATCAGCATTCACCCATCCTCTATCTTTGTCATCACCCCAAGTGCCCTACACCAAGCCCTCCCTGATATCCAGCCCCAATACCAGATGATTGGGGCAACAACAACAACTCAGACGAGGAGGTCAGCATGGAACCTGAGACAACAGACACCGATGAAGCAGAAGACGGTGCCTTCCTCATGCAAGCACACGCATGACAAATCAGCCCATCACCTGACACCATCCCCGTCATGATGATGGGCATCCTGCCATCCAAAATAGACCACTGCGTAGACAGTGATTCTCAGCCAGCCGAGATCCAAGACTTCTTCACCAACCGGTTGACGACGTTGACTGGAGACCGGCAATGACTTCTTTGAGAGTCAAGCTTTTAACTTATGCTGCCGCACCTGCTTGCGTCTTGCCAATCGGGGATCCTCAGGGTAGCAGCACCCCTGTCGGACTACCACCGGCCGCATCGCTTCTTCCAGGCCGTCTGCAAAGCCTGGCCAGCTGTTTAAATCATATGGACCCCAACTTCCTGCAAGAAGGAGGCATCAACAACAGCATGCCAGACTGGGCGGTCACACCTAACCCCGACCGAGGCGCCATCCATCCGGACTGTGACCTCTTCATCGGTCACCACAGAGATGGCACAGAGGCTGAGCGCTCTTAAATGGCCGCCATGCTTAATAAGTATACCGCAGCGGTGGCACGCACTATGGAGGATCTACGTGAGGGGTACAAAGGCTGTGTACCCCCCCTAGATATCAAGAAGGACAATGACAAGCAAGCCTTCACCAGCCCCTACCGCAAGCCTCCCATAGAGAAGCTCGCCCAAGACAAAGTCTGCGCAGAACTGCAGATGCTGCACTTCATTGAGCCAGCCCTTCTGCACCACACGCAGCCAACGCAGTGGTCGCCTTGAAGAAAGGACCTGATGGCCAGTACACCGCGGATAGGGTGTGCTACAACTACAAAGCCATCAACCTCCTGACCAAGACATGCATACTGGTTACCCAGTCGCAGAGAGTTGTTTCAAGACCTAGGAGACGCACAGTGGTTCACACGGCATCGACCTACGATCTGGCTTCTACCAAGTCCACCTTGCAGAGGCATCCAGGATTTTCAGCCTTCTGGTGGGACAAGCAGCTATACCGCTTTAAGCGCGTCCCATTCGGCCTCAAGCAGGCCCCGCATACTTCCAGAAGGTCATGGAGACTGAACTGGGCAAACGGGGCCTATTAAATTCTGCGAGGTGTTCATCGATGACATCCTCATCATAGCGCTACCTTTGCAGAGCACATCCGGCACGTGGAAGCCGTGCTACAGTGCCTTATCGAGGTTGGTCTCCGCATCCACCCTGATAAATCCTGCTTTGCGCTGGACGCCGTGGACTTCCTGGGCTTTGACGTCAGCAACCCACGGTCTCACCCCCCAGCAGGCCAAGGTGCAGGCTATCAAGGACCTGCCATACCCAGCCAACCTGAAAGACTTAAAAACAGTCCTTGGTAAGCTGCGCTACTACGGCTGCTTCTGTGAAAAAATTTCAGCCATCGCCAGACCCCTCAATGACCTCACAAAGGCTGATGTCAAATGGACTTGGGGGCCTGAGCAGGCAGCCGCTATGGACAAGATCCGCGGGCTCATCAGCACACCAGGCAAGGTCTTGCGCAGATTCAACGTCGAAGCACGCACTCTCATCCATTGTGACTGGAGCAAGCATGGACTGGGAGCAGTACTCGGCCAGCTGGACGCAGAAGGTTTGGAGTACCTCGTAGCTTGCGCCAGTTGCAGCCTCAACAAACATGAAGCAGAGTACAGCAGCTTCAAAGGGGAAATGCTTGCAGCCTGCTGGGCCTGCAAGATCTTCAGAGTCTACGTCTTAGGACTCCATTTTACCCTCGTCACTGACCACCAGCCACTGCTCTGGATGTTCTCCAACTCCAACGTCACAGGCGCCATCGCACGATGGGCGTGCATGATGCAGTCCTTCGACTTCGACATCATGCACAGACCTGGTGCCCAGCATGGTAATGCTGATGCTCTCTCCCGCTTTCCAACCCCAAGACAGGAAGACAACACAGGGGCCCGCATCGACCTGGACGCTGACCTCTATGCCGCTTTCCCTGCAGTCCCTTACATCACCTACAACCCTCTGACTCTGACCTTGGGATGTACAGTGATGAAGTCCTCCAAGTGCGTTGAAGTCCTCTCCATATGCACCAAAACCCCTACCCTCTGCTGTTGCAAAAATGGTTCAAAGCGGAGTGACTCTCTACGAGATGTGTGGAGGCCTGTGTGTGCCGGCCTCGAGGCCACATTGCGCAACGGCATTAGAGTCAACCGCTACCTCTACAGCGACACAGCCCCATCAGCACAGACAGTGGCCCGCTTCCGCACTCAAGCCCTGTTAAAGCTCTATTCCCCACTTGCTGCAGCCCTATGCATGCGATGGCGCTTTCACTACACTGCCGCAAGACGTCAAAGCCATCACCCCCCAGCACCTCATGGATGCAGCAGTTAACGACCAAACCCAATGGTTGAGCATCACTGGTCCTGGAGTGTCAAGACTTCAGCCCAGCTGGCAGCAATAGAGGACTTAGAGGACCCCGAGCAGCAGTACTGCAGGCGTGTACCACCGTCATTGGTACGTCCAGCAGCTACAGCACCCTGCTCAACCACTCTACATCATAGAGAACGCCGCCATGCCAGCACAACTTCCGATCACCAGCTATTGCAACCGAGGACTTCACAGCAGTCAACATGACCATCGGGCAGCCCATCTGTGTGGACGCTGCCACCTTCAACTCAGATGCCACAGACTGCGCAATAAGTGGCAGAACCTTGTTGACCCATTTGAACTCCAACGAGAGCTCAACACAGTCCGGCGGACTGCAAACATTTCTGCCAACGCCTTCTTAGACCCTGGGCGCAGCACCACGCGTGTCTACATATCAGACGCTCCTCCCTTCTGCTTGGCAAACAAGATAGGCCAGCCTCGCACTGCCTTGCCCACCTTAGTTGCCTATCCTTGTCCAGAGCATTCCTCCCAGACAAACCCGGCAGCATCTACTCACTTACAGGTGGAGCATGGTCCGAGCCCCGCCCAGACGAGCGCTGGAGCGCATGCTTGGCTACTACACCGGTGCCACAGCTGCTCCAGGCTTCACAGCACTACAACGGCACGTTCTGACGGGCAACTGCATGGATCAGCGGGGCCCTAGTGGCCATCATTCGGACCTCCGTGGAGCTTGCAGCCCCTCCCCGTCTGACAGATCTGCTGGCATACCATCCACCCATCAGACCACAGCTTCTGCCCGCTTCCACTCCAGTCCTTTTTCTCACCACTGTGCCCCGCTTCCCCCACAGCAGTCCCGCTCCCTCAGATGACATGCCTTCTCACAGCCGTCAATTCTATGGCACCGAGCTAGCCTGCATGCTGGCAGTTACAAGGAATGCTAGCGCACCTAGGCGCATTCAGCCAGCTTTCCCACCCCCTTCAGCGCCTCCAGCGACTCCCCTGATTCCAACCCTTGCACCAGGCAAGCAGTTGGACGCAGACATCCGGCTAGCAGACATGCCAAGGAATCTGAACCCCTTGACATCCATGACGATCAGTTCGTCCTGGAGTACCTCCGCAGGAAGGTACTGGCACCAACTGGTCCGTGGCACGCACCCGCAGAGTGCTAGCCCGCTCCAGAAAGTATAAGCTCGGATCCTCACCTACGGGGCAGAGAAGATCATTCGTATCTTGGCCAATACTATGGAGCGCATCGTCCCAGCCCCAGCGAGCGAGCAACCATCATCCAGCGAGCCCATGAAGCCAGCGGGCACTTCGGAGCTCGTCGTACAGCCTACCTTGTCGTCAGCTCTTTCTGGTGGCAGGGTGTGGTCAAGCAGGTCAAAGCCCTCGTCAAAAATTGCAAGGTCTGTGACCAGGCCCTGGCCTACTTCAACCAGCCCACAGCCACCTCGCAGTTCCACCCCATCCACGGCCTGTTCTTTGCGTGGGGCATCGACCTCTCAGGCCCCTACATCAAGACAGCTCGGGGTAACACTTACCTCATGCACGCCATCGAATATTTCAGCGCAGTCCTGGTAGTCGTCCCCATTCCAGCCAGGAGGCTGCACACACCATGTACGCACACGCCCACGGTGTGCTCGCTCTTATGGTACCCACGCCGTCGCCATTACTGACAATGATCCTGAGTTCCTCGGCAAGTTCAAAAGAACACCTGACGCACAACTTCATCGACCACAGGACCACACACCCTAACCACCCTCAGGCAACGGTTTCGTGGAAAGAAGCGTCGGCACCATCAAGGCAGCTCTGACCAAAATCTGCTCAGAACACCTCTCCACAGACACTTGGATATTGACATCGCCAAGGTGGTGATGGCCTACAACTGCAGCCCTCAGGAGACCACCAAGTGCGCTCCCTTCACCCTTCTGTACGCCAGAGCTCCAGTCATGAACGACCCCCAAGCAGAGCTCGCCATGACTACAGTTCTCCCTGACTTAACAGACATCCAGCAAACTCAAGCCCTGGTCAGCACCCTGCTCGAGCGAACTGAGTGATCAAGCGCGTCACCCCCACTATAGCAAACCACATCGCAATTGCCCACCACAGGGACTCTCTGCGTTATGCTAAGATCAGGGGGGGGGCTTACCACCCCCGTCTTCGCAAATTTCAAGTGGGTGACTTCGTCTACATCCGTAGACCCAACGTGCGAAACACTCTCCAAATGGCAGCACAGGGATGATCCTTCGGATCAAGGCCATCAAGGACACCGAGGGGTTGTCCTACAAGGCCGTTGCGGCTGCACTGTCATCAACCACGCCCGCAACCTGTCCCCTTGCCACTTTGCCCAACATGGATGGCACATCAGGCCAGATCTGGCAGTGCCACCACTTGACTTGGCCTGCAGCGTCTGCAACTTCCCAGACAACGATGCTTGCATGCTCTTGTGCGACTCCTGTGGCGCACCGTTTCACACACACTGTTCAGCCCCCCACTACCAGCAGTCCCAGCCGGTGACTGGTTCTGCCCTCACTGTACTGCCAACGGCATTACAGCTGTCCCTCTGGATCGCCCCACGGCACCTGAACGCGCTCCCAAGGAGCCCAACCTGTTCCCAAACCCCCCAGACCCGCTCTAGAGACCTTGCTGCCAAAGCCTGCGACAAGATGGTGGTCATCAAGCACATCAAAGTTCGTGGCAGCCTAGACAAAGAGGTCTGGGGCATCGCCACGTACTTGGGGTGCCTTGGCTAGACCATGGTACTTCAACATCACCTACTATGACGGCCAGGTCGTCCGTCAGACTACAGCTGGCCTCCGTAAACTCAACCCCCTCCCACAGGAACAGTCAAGCTACTCTTACCACCCCAGTGTTGGCATGCATCAACCCCTCATGCCAACACCCCACTCATGGCATCCTCATTGCTGAGCACAACCCTTCTTGCAGTACCTACAACCTTTAAAGTTGTATTCTGCACTACCTACCACAGGAAATATATCCTGTAAGCCGACACCGCCACGTCACGGTCGCCATGGCTGAGAACATGCCTTCTTCAGATTTCCCTGACTTCCCCACCATCTACATGGACCCATCAGTCCGGCCGGGATCTACTCCTGCCTCCACAAGACGGCAGTGCCTCAGCCTTCATATCACACCAATCACCACCCTACACGGGATATCCTGTCTGAGGCCGAAAACACCTCTGTTTCGGCCCTGCTTCTACGGTGACACCGACAGCAGCTCAGGAGAAGTCCTCCAGCTCCCTTCAGAAACAGCAATTGCCTACGACCACCGCATCCTTTTCCTACAGGCTGCTTGGCTTTTCCAGCAAGGCATGCTGTTCCAGACCTTGCTAAAGTGGGAGGATGCTCAGCCCACTGGTCCTAAGCTTCCACACCCCTTCCAGCCCAACCACCCTCGCCGTCTCCCAGGACCAGCCTGGGACGCTGCAACACCTCTGACGTGTATGCCCCCTAATATGAGGCCCAGCGTCCAGACGTGTGGACGCTATGGGGACTACCCCACTACCCTTTTCCTGGACTACATTCAAGCACCCCCCCTGTCATGTACACTACACAGATCCCAGCTTTCTGTAACTACATCACATCGTTGGGCGACCCACTTAACTACACCATCCCATAGGGATCGTACATCCCCTCATACCAGTGTTTCCCCATTTACAGGCATGAGCAGCGCACCCACCCCTGCGTGCACATGTGCCACAGCAAATGATGATGGATCGTCCACAAGCCATGAACGAGCACTGCCTCCTCTTGCCCACTCTATCCACATATCAGAGTACTTGGTACTGGGTATCTACCCTACCATACAGCTTTTAGCCGGTCTTTGCAGCGATTGGCTCGAGTAGACCCCACTCAGACCTTACAGTCAATTGCCAGGCAGCCTTCTTACACATACACCACAGCTTCAGCATGCTGTTCCCAGGTCTACTCAGCGCTGCCCAGGCCCAGTCCCCTCATAAGACTGACCTCCCCAGCAAGCCATTTCAAGTGACACAGCGTCTGTTCCACCACATCCGCAGGCTAGCAAACTTGATTTGGGCATACGACAACACACAAGTCAACACTCTCACCGTATGGAGAGTCATTCGCTTCCAGTCCACACTCGTGGATGCCCACGCCACCGCACTGCCTTTGCATCCAGCCATGTTCTTGACTGCCAGACTCCCAGCTGAGCCCGTATCAGACCTGCGGCCTATATACAGATGACATCTCAGTGCCCTTTGACGCACTGGACTTAGCGCTCCTGCGACTGCCTTTCCCAGGGTCGTTCACTCCACTCCTGAACTTTCCCTTCTTCAGACAACATATCCTCGCCATGTTACAGCAGGATGGTTTTGGACCTGACAGGGTGACCCTCGGCACCCACAGCGCACAGCAGCCCAGAATATCCAGGCAGTATTTGGGGACTCTGCTCACCTAGGCAACTAAGCCTCGCTGACTTCTTCAGACAGCCTTACCTTGGATACCGTCTGGATGGTTATGAGTGCAGTTGATTGCTATACTGCCAGACATGCCTGCCTTATTTATTTCAGTGCATTAACACTGTACTTCTATATGCACTGCCCCTGTACTTCCAGATGTACTGCCCCTTGTACTTGCAACATGTACTGCCCATGTCCTTGCACATGTACTGCGCACCGTACTCCCTACGTACTGCATTACACCATGAACTTTTTGTTCCACTCCTTACTTACGTAGCTAGTGGATATGCGCCAAGAGACCGGCTACACATGGGTTTTTCATCATAGCCTTTCAGGGATACTAGACTAGCCTAGCATCTAGGCGACGATTTTTAACATGCGGTTTCACTTATATTTCAGATTCCATGGGGTTCTCCGTTTACTCTTACAACCACCACCTTCTTTTTCATCTATTTCACTCCGTGAATAGGGGGGGGAAATACGTGGTGAGATGTAATAGACTTCCACATACCTACCCTCACACCTACCCATCGCACTTACTGCAGGGGGGGAGGGACTATACCTTTGCACAAACACCCAGTGAAGGAACGATACCTACCCTCACACCTACCCAGCAAACCAACTGCAGGGGGGGAGGAATTGTTACAATCACAATAAAATACTTTAAATCACACAACCAAACCCACACATGCTAGCTATAGCTAGAGACAAGAAGGAGAGACTGAGAATTTTTTTCCATTCCTTCCAAATTTTTTTACCACTCTCTTCGTTACCACTTCTCATTTTTCACTATCTACCAATAGTGAAGGGGGGAATCTCAGTGGTAACAGCTAATGCACCCTTAACACCCATCTAGCCGTGTCAGCTGTCACGCGCGAACGCGTGCCCAAACACTGCGTACGTAACACGCCAACCTGTCAGTACACGCCCATCTAGCCGTGTCATCTTGACTTGGAATTAATGGGTTTTGGGTACGGGGCACTATGGTTACGAAGCTAAGTTCCTATCAGCTTGAAATCACTCCGGTAGAGTGGACAGTAGATTAAAGCAGCGAACAGACGCACCAATCTATACACGGAGACAAGGAAACGTTACAGACACAGGAGACCCCATAAAGCGGGCACCTGTGGTGAAAGGAGGCGGTAGACAGGAACCTAACAGGGTACAGATCAGACCGGAGACGTAGGTGACAGGAAGCTGCCACTGAGTTATCTCAAGATGACTCAGTCCACGGAAGCTGGCTCAGGAGAGCCGATAGTTCTAAGGGAGTACATAAGTAGTCACCAAGTCATAAAACGCGTGAGAGCACCGCTATACATGCTGATACTCCACCTATGACACAGGTGACATACAATAGTACTACTCCACCTATGGCACTGGTGACATAGAACTATATGTAACAAATTAAAAAAAAATCAAAGAACTCCGGAAAAAAAAAAATCGAGAGAAACTACAAATGAAACCCGAAGGGTGTAAGGGAAGGTATGAAGCAAGGCGAAGAACCAAAATTTGCAAGTGGATATAAGAGGACAAACTAAATATCAAGTCGGTAACAACGGTATAGAAAACCCGATCCGGAATAGGAACCTAATGCCAATCAATGATAACTTAAAGAAACTCTAAATGTAACCAAAGAAACCCTAAAATGTAACCAAAAATTCCAGAATACATGTAACCAAAATTCTAGAATACATGTAACCAAAAAATTGGTTTAAGGAGAAGCAGTCATTCCAAACATGCGAATGAAACGCCAGAACACCATAGGATCAAGGGGTGAAGGGTCAGCACAGTTGTCCTTAGTGTTAACATAGGCAACATCCACCTGGCCATCCTCCACCAGCTTCCTGGATATAGTGATGGATGACATCAATGTGCTTGTTGCGAGGGAGCAGCTGACAGTCATTGGCCCAGCTCAAGGACCCCAAGTTGTCACCCTGAATGGTGACCAGGTCACAAGGCAGCCCTAGATCAATTCTCAACTTTTTCAACCATTGCACCTCCCTGGCAGTCTGAGACAGGGCCTGATACTCAGCCTCACTGGAGCTAACAGCAACAGTGGGTTGCCTTTTGCTCATCCAGTTCACAAGGCAGCCTCCAGCAAGCCACAGCATAGCCAGTCTGAGATCTCCTGCCAGACCCATCCATCAGCAAAAGGAATGAGTCACTAAAGACAGTAAAAGAGAAACCATTTTCGGCTGTGAGTGTAAGTGAGGCCCAGATGGGAATGTTCTCTCAAATACAAAAGCAAGCGCTTGGCCTGCAGCCACACAGGGGTGGGCAGTGGTGGTTGAGCAGTAAAAACCTGGGACAGGTAGCTAATCAGCAAAAGAAATATCAGGCCTTGTGCAGGTAGCCAGGTACAGCAAAGCCCCCACAAGAGAGGTACTGGCCTATTAGAGGCCAGAGGTTCTCCAGGAGGATCAGTGACAGTGCACTTGGCCATGGGAAACTGAAAAGTCTTGGGCTTGGGCGTGTAGCAGCAGTGAGCCGGACCAAACTTCCACCAAGCTCAACATATGTAGGAGTGCTGGGAGAGGTCGATCTTAACACACCTGCCGTCAGAATCAAGTGTACAAGTCATGTCCAATGAAAGGAACTGGGACAGGTACACCCATTTCCTTGACTTCCCACCCAGCTGCTTCCATTAGCCTCGATCAGCAAGGCATACCTATGCAGCTCACTAAAAAGCACAGATGAAGTCATCCACATAGGTCAGGACATAGCTCCACCCACCAGTAGAATCCCTCCTGAAATACAGAGCAGGTTCAGCTTGCACATGGTAAAACCCAGTGGGGCAACCAAAACCTGCTTACATCGTTCCTTTGGCTCCAAGCCCTGGGTGCCTGCTTCAAACCATAAAGAGATTTAATCAAGCTTGCAAACACAAGGGGAACATTGTCAGGACCAAGTTCATTTGAAAGCCCTTTCAGGCTGGTTAACAGAAACAGGTCCAGACCAGGTTCCAGCTTGGCATTCAAGAATGCAGTTCTTGATGTCCAGGTGCTGCCTCACAAACATTTTTTCTATGAGTGATTGGCAGCAAGGGAGGCGCACAACGAAGACCTGCTTTAGAGGAGGAGACGGGGCATATACATCATGGTAGTCCAGCCCAGGGGACGTTGCCAGAAAAAACCCGACGAACTTTACAAAACGAGCTTTAAAAACGCAAAAAAAAAGAAACCATCAGCCCCATGTTTCTTGACAAGATAACCATCTGCCAGATAGAATCCTCTGCCTAGGAGCTGTGAGTGAGGACCCAGTGCCATGAGCACTGGAGGGAGGCCATCTCATCCCTTCATAGCCTTGCAGCCAGAGATCTCTGTCAGGTTGGTAGGTAACATTGCAGCTTATAAGGAGTTCAGTAGAGGTAGAAATAAAAGCCCCCACGTACAAAGAGTGTACTTGTAATGGCAGCGGGGATATCAGCAGTATCACCAGTAACCGGTAATAAAGCCCCCAGCGCGAGCACTCTATGCGTGGTTGAACAAAGGCCGGCCTCCTTTGCCTCTAAATCGTCGAAGCTGGGTACACTGGAACACCCCAACCATACGAGAAATCTGACCCGGACCAGTTGTTCGAGTTCATCACTCACATCATCTGTGACGGCCACATCGTCGCAATGCCTGTCGCGTATAAACCACCAGGCTTATAGCAGGGGGTAAGTGATTCAAACAATCTTCCGCGAGTATCCGAAATAGGTGACGCGGGGTTGGCGACTAGTGGGCAGTGGAACCTGTACTAGCGTTCCACTATGATGCGCCTTGCATTATATGTACTGGTAGCCGATTATAGACGACCAGGTCGTGTAAACACATGTGCTCAATCAGACTATGCCTAGTCTGGTGATCTGCAGAGTTTGAAGTGTG